>APFE030919136.1:0-24583 GCA_000404065.3 Pinus taeda | reverse complement strand
ATAGGCGCCTTCTTGTCGACATCAGCTCATTATCCAAGAATTCGACCTAGGAACAACCCTTTTAGTACTTTGAAGCTTGCATGCCTCAATAGCAAGATTCTCACTTCCGGCGACAGGTTTACATCAATGGCCTTCGACCGAAAGATTTTGCGTGGTGTTCAACGACAAGTCCCTTTTTCACACCACGTTAATTGTACTGTTGTACCTTGAGGATCATCATCATTATCAGTGATTCCTCTCGCGCTTGTTAACAACTTACATCATTGGTTGGTAATCAGGGGATGTCTTTCCATATTCGACTCCAGAACATATTTTCAGATGGATCGTCTTGTATTGCAGGCGAAGATTGAACAAGTTTGAAGACCCCAGATCTAGTTTCATCCATCCGGGCTGCGATATATTCAGGAAAATAAAGACATCAAATGTACATCATTGCTACATAGATAATCATCTAAGCCAAAGGACGATGGCTCTACCAGAATCATCAGTCTGCCACACAGACGGTTGTCTGTCCTATGTACATGAGAATGAATTTATAAAGTTGAGCATGGGAATGCCCGCCTTAGCTAGATCATGAAAATATTATGAAGATAATGTATTGTATTGTATCTTATTATAGGTCACCTTCCATTTCAAAAAACCTCGAATCCTCATCATAAAGAATTTCACCCGACATCAAAAAGATTTACGACGTCATGCTTTAGGGGGCAACTGTTATAGATATATTTGGGCACTGCAACCCCAATCACATATGTCCATAAACCAAGGGCTTATAAGTCCCTAAAAGTGTTTCTTCATACCCAAAAGGAGCAAGGTCAGCTGGTTACATCATCTCCCAGAAGTTCTCCATGAAAAACTGCTCAGAACTGGTCAAAACTAGACCATACAAACTGCTCGGCTCGTTAAAACTATCGAAAATTCATCCCTTTCGTATTATTTTATACTTTTTCAGACTTAAGGGATTATATTATGAAAATGATTACTAGAGTTTCCTTTCCAACTCTTTCTAGACTCTCTAAAATTGAAAAGGACCGAGTTTTCTTTGTCGTTAAACTCGTTAAAACCAATAGCGACAAACTTGTCCATGTAGACAAGAACGAGTTTCACTGTCACTAGGCTCATTAAAACATAGTGACGGGTTTGCCCGAAGGGAAAATTATAGAACAAGCATATGTTATCCTCCTCAAGCTTGACAAAAATAAAGAGGTACTGATCAAAAATGACTGGGGAAAATTTCAGAAGAAAACTTGAAGAAACTTTATTGGTAGCAGGTCACTCTTGAACATGACACTTTCACTCCATCACCATGATTGAGTCGGGTTGGGTTATCTCGTTCACCGGTAATATCACTATTGGTCCACCGTAAGGATCCATTTTTAGGGTTAACGCTACCAATCGATTTCAGTGTCGCCGATATGTTCAAGAGAAGTCGCTCAGAGAATTCACCAACCCAGCTTGTGTCTCATCCGCTACAATACCTTCACCCTTCATTCTTTCATGACCGCCACCCTGAACCTTATATCATCAGATCATTTTCACCTCCACAAAATCATTTGCTCCATTTCGTTTTGTAGATATGGGATTTATTAAGGCCCTTCTACGATGGGTCACTTCTTGTCGACATCAACTCATTATCCAAGAAGTTGACTTAGGAACAACCCTTTCAATACTTTGAAGCTTGCATGCCTCAATGGCAAGTTTCTCACTTCCAGCAAAAGTTTTACATCAATGGCCTTCGACCGAAAGATTTTGTGTGGTGTTCAACGTCAAGTCCCATTTTCACACCACATGAATTGTACTACATTACCTTGAGGGTCATTATCATTATCGGTTATTCCTCTCGCACCTGTTAACAGCTTACATCATTGGTTGTTAATTAGACAATGTCTTTCCATGTTTGACTTCAGAACATCTTTTCACATGGATCGACTTGTACTTATGGCGAAGATTAAACGAGTTTGAGGACCCCATATCTAGTTTCATCCATCCGGGCTGCGATATATTCAGGAAAATAAAGACATCAAATGTACATCATAGTTGCATAGATAATCATCCAAGCCAAAGGATGATGGCTCTACCAGAATCATCAGTTTTCCATACAGACGGTTGTCTGTCCAATGTACATGAAAATAAATTTATAAAGCTGATCATGGGAATGTCCACCTCAGCTAGATCATGAAAATGTTATGAAGATAATGTATTGTATTGTATCTTATTACAGGTCACCTTCCAGTTCGAAAAACCTCGAATCTTCATGATAAAGCATTTCACCCGACATCAAAATATTTACAATCTCATGTTTTAGGGGGCAACTGTTATAGACATATTTGGGCATTGCAACCCCAATCTTATATGTTGATAAACCAAGGGCTTCTAAGCCCCTAAAAGTGTTGTTTCATACCTTAAAGGAACAAGGTCAGCTGATTACATCATATCCTAGAAGTTATCCATGAAAAACTGCTCAGAACTGGGCAAAACTGGACCATACACACTGCTCAGTGCTAAGGGTGCGATGCATCTCACCTTCCACATGCAAAAAGTGTGATGCATACTAGAAATCCCTTTTGTAGGGTGTGATGGGCGAGAGTAGACAAATGGCAGAGACAGTTTGCAAGATGGATGATCATAGAATCTTCCAGAAACTTCTCATGTGACACTTGCCTCTCTGAATTCGCCCAGGGATGAGTAAGAGATCATGAAATCTCCAAGTGGAATTGAGAACTATTAGAGAAATGACACTAATCACAATTCCAGAAGCTGACTCACCCGCCTGCAAACATCTATATATGGATCCCTCATCCCAGAGATCCAAAGGCTGGAATCTTGTATTTTGCAAGGAAGTGGTTGGTTTCTTTGTGGAACATCATATTGTTGGGTGATCTAAGCTTTTCATGAGGTGAATTAGGGCTTTCATGTTGGGAGGAAGACGTTGGGTCAGATCAATGGGTTGTAATCCTCTCTTCTACTTTCTATCAATAAAGCTATTTTCCTCCACATTCTTGTATGTTTGAGTTGATATATGCATTTGTGTGGTCAATATATATCTGGTCCTATATTGTTTATAATTGTAGGTCTATGTGCTTTGATGGTATTATGTTGCTTTGACTTTACAAGTGCTCTTTGAAGTGGGGTAAGCAAGGGAGCAGCGGCAAATATCTGTCCAAGGGGAGAGAAAACAAGCAAGGAGCCAAGCGAAAGACTGAGGTTGGTACTCTCTGCTTCTCTCTCATCTACTTCTCATAAAGGAAATCACAATTAACTTTAGTTTGTTTGTTTCTAAGATAGCTACCCATCTTAGTGGGACTAGCAGCTCTCAATGGACACTAGATTTCCCAATAACAGGTTTGTGCTACCAAGAAAGACTGGGATTGGAAAGAGTTTTGGATATCCATGGCTTTGTTGATGTGGGCTAGGCAGGAAATCTGGATCAGAGAAGATCTACAAGTGGATATTTGTTTAACCTATTTGGAGGTGTAGTCAATTGGATGAGTAAGAAACAATCTATAGTGGCACTATCAACTACAGAGGCAGAATACATGGCAACCACTCATGCAAGCAAGGAATCAGTTTGGTTGCAGAGATTGTGCTTAAGTATGGGGTTAGTACATGGAGCTATAAGGATAAACTGTGATAAACAAAGTGCAATTTTCTTGGCAAAGAACCCTTCTTACCATTTAAAGACAAATCACATTGATGTTCAGTATCACTTTGTGAGGGATATGATAAAAGACAAAAAGGTGTTCCTAGTAAAGGTGGACACTTTGAAGAATACTGCAAATACATTGAAAAAAATTGTGAGCTCTAAGAATTTCTCTTGGTGTAGAGAAACAATGGGTGTTGCAAGGCTAGATAAATTAATAAGTTTTCCTATGGCCCCCTATGGAAGAAAACAGCAAGTGGTAGAATGTTGGGTTGTGTTATATTCTTTCCATGACTGGGCCCCCTAATGAAATTGGGGGGTTAGAGGAGGGTAGAGCCCCCCCTTCATTGCATTGATGTGTAGTGGGGGGGTCACAAGGGGAGTGGAAGGCCCCCATGTATGGGGGGTTTGACGGGGATGGTTAGCCCCCCTCTACGACGTCTAGGGTAGCACATAGAGGGAAAAAAAATTTGTACCCATGGTATCTGCACATGGTTTTGGGCACAATGGTTTTCAATCTATGGTATTGGATGCTTCAGCATGTATATATGTATTGTAACATTGAAAGGAACATAATGAAAAATCAATCTAGTAGTCCCAGTTTTGGGATCCAGGGGAAAATCTCTGTGTATATTTGTTTTAAATGTTATGCTCTCACCTTTGTTTATTTTTTGTTTTTAGAATTCACATGTAGATAATTTCTGTACGAGGTTCAAACCTACAAGACCAAAATGTATTGAGTAACATGTTGTCCTAATTTGAGATGATAGACTATGGGATCCAAAAGTGCACCCACACACATTCAAAGAAGAGTTTAACAGTGGCTTTTGTTGTGATATTCTTCTTGCAGGCTGCCATAATGGCCATCTTCGAGAATTTGTCGATGGCCACAAAAACATAGTTGTTTCCATGCTTAGGAGAAGGAAGGCACGACATGTAATCCATGGAGATGGATTCCCAATTTTGACTAGGGGTAGGCAACAGAGTATAGAGTCCTTGTTTCTTGATGGTTTGTTTTGCAATGGCACAGGCAGTGCAGGATCTAATGTACTTCCTGACATCATGTCGAGATTCAACCAATAGAAATACTTCTGCAGTACTCCCACCATTTTCTCAACCCCGAAATGCCTAATGACCAGACTGTAGTTATCTTCCCAAATCATCTTGGCTCGCTCACTTGAAGGAATACAAACATGTCAGAGGTGGCATAGTAGGGCATCCTGGAGGTGACAATCTAGAACTTGCTAACCCTCCAAGAGCGTTTGGTATGTGTGGCTGAATTCTAGGTCACTGGCCAATTGGAGGTCTCATGCCCATAAGAGTTTAGCATGGTAGTTAACTCCATGATCGGTGGAGGGCTAAGGCAATCAAAAAATTTATTGTTGTTTCCCTTGTACTTGATATTAAAATGGAACTGTTGCAGGTATGTGGGCCACTTCTGATGGTGATCATTATGCAACTTCCCTTGCATCTGTATGAACTACAGGGGTCAACAGTCTGTGTGGATGACCATTTCCTTCCCCAAAATGTAATGCTTCCATTGTTTGGAGGACTACACAATGTAATACATATATTTTTGATAAGTGGGTACTTCTAGACTGTGTCTGAAAGTGTCTCACTGTGATATGCCATTGGATGCCCGTGTTGAGTAAGGACTGCCCCAATAGCAAAGTGAGAGGCATCTGCTTCGATCTCAAATGGTTGTTACAAGTCTAGTAAAGTGACCACTAGTGCATAAAAGAGGCGATGTTTCAACTCTGCGAATGCCTTTTGTTGAGATTTAGACCAAAATAATTTTTCTTTTGCTCCTCCCTTTGTGAATTGACTCAAGGGCCAAGTGATATGAGAGAATCCCAACACGAACCTGTAGTAGAAATTGGCAAGACCTAGAAAGTTGTGGAGCTCTATCAGAGTGATTGAGGCTGGCCAATCCTGAATGACTTGGATCTTGGCTGGATCCACATGCACCCCCTGTTCATCAGTAATGCATTCCATATATTGAACCTCAGTCATGCTAAAAGTGAATTTCTCCAAATTGGCACACAGCTTGTGTTTCTGCAGTGTTTGGAGAACCTGTCGGATGTGGTGGAGGTTCTCTTCCCAACTCTAGCTGAATATTAGGATGTCATCCAAGTATACCACTACAAATGAGTTGGTGAATGGCTGCAAGATTTCATCCATCAACCTCATGAAGGTTGCAGGAGCATTCATCAACCTGAAAGGCATAACCAAGCCTTCGAAAAGGCCCTCCTTAGCTTTGAAGGTAGTCTTCCACACATCAGAGGATTCGATCGGTAGCTTGTGATATCCGGACTTCAAGTTGATCTTACTGAAATAATTTTCCCTCTTGATTTGGTCAAGAAGTTCATCAATCTACGGGATCGGGTACCTATTACGGACATTGATCTTGTTCAGCACTCAATAGTCAATACAGAGTCTCCAAGTCTCATCCTTCTTCTATACCAACACAATCAGACTCCCATAGGGCAATGAACTCAGCCGGATGTGACCTTTCTATAGTAGGTCCTGAATCTGCCTCTTGATTTTGTCACTCTAGAAAAGATCACCAATAGATTGGTCCACTGGGGAACGACACACCTGGGGTCAGATCTATGGAGTCCTTGACTTGACAGTGCAGATGCACCCTTATGGAGGAGGTGAAGATGTCCTCGTATTCCTCTGCAACCTTGTCCATCTGTTGTTGTCGTGTATAGGGGCCTTGTCTAGAGGTCCTCACCACTGTCTTATTCTTCCCCTGAGGGTGTATCATCAGGAAAACAAATTTCTTGATTTTGGAAATGAGCTTACTGCATTGTTTTGTAGTAACCAAAGAAATGGTGGTAAGCAGTGCTACCTCCAGTATCATGTACAACTTATTTCGCAAAGTAACAATAACAGCATGAGACCGTGACTCATACATAGCATGTTGCTTCCACAAGTATGGTTGGCCTAATAATACATCACAAACTTCAAGGGGAGCAATGTCACATAATACCTCATTCGTGAAGGGCTTAATGTTGTATGGAAGACGACACTGCTGGCTCAGATGAAGATCACGTCCTTGCTGAAGCCACCCGATGGTTTATGGTTGTTGATGTCTTGTGGTTGGTAAGCTCAAGCGCTTCACGAGCTCTATCGAAATGAGGTTCTTTTGGCTCTCACTGTTGAAAATGAATTGTAGTGGGCAACCCTTTACCCACATTTGGGAGTAGAAGAGGTGCTCCTCCTCCTTTGGATCTTCATGTTTCTCCTTCTAGATCTTCATAGTGGTGACGGTGACATTGGGATCTGCATCAATAATTTTCTTCCCTTTGTCATTCTCCTTGTTGGGTTCTAACTCAAAGTCAGAACATGCATCTGATTCTGAAGCCTTCAGGTCAGCCACCAATGATTGTTTGGCCCGACACTCACTTGCGTTGTGAATGGAGCTCTTATGGAACTCACACCACTTTCTCGTGTCCTTCTTTGACTTCGCGGCGTTGTTCTTTTCTTACTGCTTTGGCGGGATGTCCTAAGACACCCCACCTTGGTTTTTCCCTTTGTTATGCGGTTTTGTGGCACCTTTCCCTTGCTTCAGATTCATAGATCCAACATCTCGCTTATACTATTTAAACTTCTAATCGATCTTCACGGCGTATTGGTACGCCGTGCTGAGCGAGGATATGTCAAGGAACTCCATCTCGTCCTCGATGTACCTATGTAGGCAGTGGTGGTACTTGAGTACCAAATGTTTCTTAGAATCCTTGATACCCAACTTCATGCAAAGGGTATGAAAAACATTGCTAAACTCTGACACATCTTGGTCCCTTCCCTGTCGTAGCATTGTCCACTTTCTGTATTTATCCTCATAGCTCTCAACGGGGTAGTACTACTCCTAGATGGCATCCTATAATGAATTCCAAGTGAGTGTAGCTGAAAAAAGAGAGGTTGTACTTTCATCCTTCTGCTCACAGTAGGTTTCCCACCAGTACTTGACGTGGGGGGCGACTTTGAGAAGAGCAAAAGTAATATTTTCTCGGTTGGAAAATTCATGAATAGAAAAATACCCTTCTAGCAGACTTAACCATTTATCTATGGCGTCTACATCTATTTGGCCCTCAAATATGGGAATTTCAAAGTTTATTTGTACCTTAAAAGGATTGGAGCCTCCAGAGTGACTATTGGATGTGGATGCGCCACCGATGGGTAATCGTTGAAGGATCTAAGCAAAGTTATCCATCATCGCATTCCTTTATTTCTCGAGGGCTTCCTCAAGCAATATTTTGATAAGATCTCTTACCCCTTCGTCTTTCTTTTCTTTCCCCATGGGAGGTCATTGGGGTTTGCGAGGCTGATCTTGCAAAGGTTCAACGAGATCGAGCCCTAACTCCTTATATCCTGACCTCTTTGGGGACATGCAAAGAAAAACAAAGAAAGAGCAAACCTCTATGATACCACTGATCCAGATTTAAACAAGAACGCAACAAATTACAGATATAACCATAAATACTAAGATGCAGTAGAAATAACACTTCATTTCATTAATATCAAATACTGAAATATGCTTACAAACAAAATGGAAATAAGACTAGCTCGGGCGATGGTAGCTTATCTCTGAGAAGATATGTGGCAACTACATGCCTCTGAACTGTGTTACAATGAGGCTCAAACACCTATTTATTATTGAGAAACAATGGAAAACCCTAAACATCCAAAAACCTAAACCTAGGAGATGAATTGCCAAACTATGGGCCCTGTTTGGGTAAATTGGTACATCAACTTCTCAGGGTCGTAACTTTGGCATATGATCTCTATTTGACATGAACAATACCTCGTTAGTAATACCTATTTGAGGAATAAAACTTTTCCATGACCAACATTGGTCTATTGCCCATGTTGGTCCCAAGTTTCCCAAAAAACATTGTTTAGGGCCTCAAAACGGCTCCAGAAGTTTAGGACCCAAAAAACTACCAAAAATAGTAATTTGTGCTACAAATAAGGAAATTGAAAAACTGAAAGAAACAATGGAGGGGTCCAAGTGGAATAGGTGAGTGGCCACCAATATCCACCTGGATCATTATGCCTCCATGTGTCTCTCATCAATTTTTTGTTCTAGTACCATGTTGTTCCATGATAAATAACAACCACCTTAGTTGTCAATTCCTCTTGCTTGGACCCTTGAAATTGAGGTTGCTTAACTTCCTCTTACCTTTTATGCCCCTCCTATGGTTTTTTTAGAGGTGTTGTTGTATGCTCTTCTTTTGATTCAACAAGAGACTTATCCTCTACAATTGGGTTCCCTATAGAGATTTTAGAATGTGGCCTTTTAGGCCTTTTTAGTTTATTAAGAAACATATCTTGTAGTGTGATATTAATTTCTTCTATCATGTCTTCATAAAATTCTTTTGAACAATAATATAAGCTATACAAATTCACTCCTTCTAAGGATATTCAAGAATAAATCCACATCATGTATATCTATAGCATAAAAAAATGAATGCAGTGCATATTTATCCATGTAAATCTTTAAATATTTAAAAAAATGAGCATTTACACCATTAATATATGTATTATGAATATTCAAAAATGAGCATTTACACCATTAACTTATGTACTATGAATATTCTTAGCTACTATTGGATATTTTGTAGCTTATTTAGCTCCTGGGGTGTATAGAGAAAGTCACATTCACTTGTTGATTACTCCCATGAATTTGTAATATATATATTTTCCACACGAAAATAAACTCTTAGTGATTTCTTTATAAGTTTTATTAGCACGAAATTGTTTATCTAAAATTAACTTTTTCTATTCTTCATAAAGCGTCCTCATCTTAAATTTCTCTAATGTTTGCCATCATATGACAACATCTTCTCCAAAAGTTATGTGTAAAATAAATTTCCACCTCTTTCGATAATGATTTTTGGTTTTATAATAATTCTTTAATACTATGATCATTCTCTTTTTCAATGAAATAGTATTGTTTTCCATTATAAAAATAAAACTAGGGTTTGTAAAAAAATCAATTATTCCATGAGGCTAGTTAAGATAGCTAGATGAAAATAGGCATAATTGTGGCTAAACTTCTTTGATTTGTTGTTATGACCAAAATTGTGAAATGGCACACCTACTCTAGAACTAATGACATTATTTTGAATAAAATTTGATTTCTTCATCTAAAGATAAATGATTTTCAAATCAAGATGTCATTTTTATAAAAATACTAAAATAGTTGATTTTTAATTAATGTATCTCCACTTCTTGGGCTTCATTTCAAATAATATTTATTTATAACTTATGTATTCTTTCACATAATTTCAAATTTCCAATTGGTTTCTTGAAATTATGCTGGGAAGTTTCAAAAATTAATTTTAACTGCCACTTCTTTTCTTCCTTAAAATACGCTACAAAAAGAAAAACAATATTATTTTTCCTTATCTCAAGAAATTGCTTTGAACCAATTGTATATGTGCCTCAATAGATCTCAAAATGAAAAATATAAAATGAAAGAAACCATTAACATATAAATGTGTTATTAATTAAAAATTATCTTTATTATTCAGTATACAATTTGAATATAGTGTGGATTCTTAGAAATTGATTTCACAAATCATAAAAATTATTCTTTCTTAATGCCAATTTTTTTTTTTTAGACTACTTCAATATCTTGAAATTGAATGTATTAGTTCAAGATTGGAGCACACAACCCATGTAATCCCCCTCCCTTGAGTTGATCTGAATTGGATCCTTAAACTCTCTTAAAGTTACCTAAACTCTATAAAAAGTCATGAAGAATTTCAAAGTCTTATAGATGTCGAGCTTATCAGAAATAACCTATAAACAATGGCAATTTGTGGTTGGCATGGAGCAATGAGGACCCTCGGTCAACCGCATAGACTGTTGGCCCATGGTAACCGCGTGCTAGCACAAAATTGACAGACGGGAGGTCAAATCCTGAAACATAGGCAGGTTCTGATACGCGATTAGTGCTAAGCGCTAATCGTGTATCGCAGGGTGTCCCCCTCAGTGAAGGAAAGCCCCCAAGTGCTCAGTCACGACAAAAGTATAAAACTGTATGGAAATCGCCGATTCCAACAAAAGGTGGGTCCCGCGCTAAAAACAATAGGATATCAGAAGGACTACAAGCAGTAAGCGGGTTCGACCAAGTCCCGCCCGATGCCATACACTGGGTGACATGTGTCCAGCAAATGAGAGAGAAAACTACTCACGCCGGACAGGTAAAGGTCATGCTACTTACTTGCCCGATATGAACGGAGACCGTAGGATATGGAGGCTCCAGATCAATGGCAGAGAAATGATCCAATTGATGATTGGATTCGACGAGGAAATAGGTCAAGTCACATGAGATTTGAGGTCCGGTATGACCAATGAGTTAGCAGAGGAATTAGTTTCGGGAGCAATCTTGGAGCAACAGAAATAACGACCATTCAAAGAGAACTGACACTCGGTTCACAAGGAAACAGGTGGCCACCTCCCTATGAAACTTTGCACAGTGATGATGACGTAGAGCAAGGTAATTCAAGTGGACAGAGGCAGGAGATCTAGGGAGCCAGGAAGTGGAAACGAACAATCAGGGAGCGGATTGGCTTTAAGCCACGAACAAACGAGAGAGAAGTAGGCAGAAAGAGAGAAACAGAAAGTCAAGAGGTGAGAGAGAAGCAAATTGTAGAGAACATAGAAGTCGAGCTGACCTGCAGAGCAAAGGCAGCATTGAGCAGACAAAGACAAAGAGATTCTGAGAGTCTGTGAACTCCAGAGAAGGCTTGAGAAGTTGAAGCAACTCTTTTTTGTGTACCTGTCAGGTATTGAGTACCAAATTGGACTCATACCACCGAGACCAGTTGAGGTCAAGATTCAGTAAGGGGAGTCTGTGTACTCTAGAGACTTGGGGGATCCAAGTACAATCCTACTAATCATCATTTTTTAAGTGAGACTCAAATTGAGCTCATTGTGGTAAAACCTCTACTTTTAAGACACTATAGAAAGGCCACCACTGAAGGATAGACCAGGAGACGTAGCCCAGGAGGATTGGGTGAACTCCTTATTAAGATTCTTGTGTTTTATGTGTTTTCTTACTGTGTTTCTCTTACTGTTTCAGTGTCTGTGTATTTTGCAATCTTATCGATCCGTTGCATAAAATAGCATAGACACACTCCAGCACTTGATTCTGTAATACCTTCATTAATTCTATGAGGTCATTATCGGGTGATTTTAGATCAAGTGGTATCAAAGCTCCTAGCTTATTAAGGTTAGACAATCTTGTGTTGGATTTTGTTGTTGAATTCTAACTAGATCAAAGCTTAAATTAGGAGAAGGAGAGTTAGTTGAACCTAACCTGGAAATTGGAAGAGTCTATTCCAAGAAGAAAATGTCAAAAGAAAATCCCTTGGAATCAGATTCCTAGTTCATGGATAGTTTTATGACCCTGAAGTCAATGGTGGAATAAATGTATAGGGACTTTAGGAAGCATAAAGATGAAGATTCATCAAGCTCCAAACAAGACAAGGGAGTAGAAGAATCTCTCCTCCATGACAACTCTAAAGGCAAAGGGAAAGAAGAAAGATTTCTCACACCTCCTAATAGCCCTAAAAGTAAAAAGAAGACATATTTGATTAAATTAGATTTTAAATTTGATTTACCAATATATGATGGAGAGTTGAATGCGAAGAAGTTGGATAATTGGATCAGACAGATTGATGTTTATTGCAGAGTGAAAAGCATTGACTCAGACAAAAGTAAGATTCAGCTGGCCAGCCTACGCCTTGGAGGCACTGTCTTAGTATGGTGGGAAGGCAGGACACAAGATGACATGAAAAAACATGGTAAGATTCTTTCTATCTGGAGTGAATTTGCTTTTGCAATCAAAAAGTAGTTCTATGCACTAACTTACATGCAACAAGCCATGATGAGTTGGTAAACTCTTCGCCAATTGAAAGGGAAAAGTGTACAAGCTTACACCCAAGAATTTAGGAAAAGAGCTTTGATTCTAGGAATTTCGTTAGACTCACTTGAGACTCCGTTGAGGTATATAAGTGGACTACACAGCTACATGAGGCACACCATCCTCATGTTTAATCCCACTAGTATAGATGAGGGGTTCTTTCAGGCTACACATATAGAAGCTAGAGGTTAGAATGGGAACCCAGAAGTTGGGGGATCATCCCAACCCACTGCAAGCAAGGATAATGAGAAAAGAAAAAAGAAATGGAAAGAGAGGAAGACAAGCACTGCACAAAAAAGCAACTCCTCATGCACTCACCGTAAGAAGGATGGGCATGATGATGAACACTGTTGGATTCTGCATCCGGAGCTAAGGCCTAAGAAGTTCGAGGGAAAGAAGAAGAAGATTGATGCAGCTATTCAAAAGGATTTGGGGTTAGACTTAGGAGATAAAGCAACAATCGCAGCCACAGGTATAAAAGGTAAAAATTCTTAAGCATCTACTAGTAATTCTGCATAATCCACTGATAATGAAAAAAATGAGAGAAAAAGACATGAGCTTTTCCATATTCAAGTTATTTCCAAGCATCAAAAGATTGATACTTTGTTTGATAGTGTCTCACAAGTAAATTTAATTTCTGAAGAAATTGTAAAGAAGTTGGGATTACTGACTACACCTCACAAGAAGTCATACCCATTAGGTTGGTTATGTGATAAAGCACAACTACAAGTGACTAGACAATGTAAACTTAAGTTTTTCTATTGGGTCAGCATTTGTAGATGAGTTTTGAGTTAGACATAGTTCCTTTGGATATATGTGGTAATTGTTTTAGGAAGTCCTTACTTATATGATAGAAAAGCTAATTTTCTATAGATTGAGAACAATATCTACTTGTTAAAGATGGAATCGAATATATTGTTAAGGCTCATAAGCTCAAGAATAATTATACTCTCATAAACTCATGACAGATGAAACGAATTGTAAATTCATGCAAACAATTTTTACTAATGGTTGTAAAGGAAAAGAAACCTGATAAAACCAATGTATTTGAGGGTTGTGATGCTAAACAACAAGCTGATTTAGAAAAATTTGTTTCAGAATATGATATCTTGTTTCAAGAACCTAAAGTTTTGCCACCCAAAAAGGACATAGTGCATGATATTAATTTGTAGCAAGATGCTTCATTGCCTAACATAGGAATGTACAGGTTGTCTGCTTTAGAGAATGCAAAAATCAAGAAGCAGGTGCAAGAGTTTCTCTAGAAGGGGTTCATCAAACCTAACACATCACCATGTGGGTCTCCAATTGTCTTGGTGAGAAAGAAAGATGGCTCGTGGAGAATGTGCATAAGATAACGATCAACAATCGTTATCCCCTTCCTCGTATAGATGATCTATTAAATCAATTGAAAGAATCTATTTAGTTTTCCAATTTAGACTTGCATAGTGGATATCAACAGGTCAGAGTTGCAGAGCAAGATGCATGGAAGACTGCTTTATAAACAAAGTAGGGATTGTATGAGTGGCTGGGTATGCCTTTTGGCTTAACTAATGCTCCTACTACTTTCATGAGAGTAATGAATGATGTACTCAGACCTTTTCTTGATGATTTTGTTATTGTATATTTGGATGACATTCTTATATTCAACAAAACATGGTAAGAACATTTAAAACATGTTAAGCAAACCTTAAATGTTTTGAAAAGAGAAGATATTTATGTTAAACTCTCAAAATGTGAATTTGACAAAACATCTTTGAATTATTTGGGACATATAGTAGGGGGTGGTGAATTGAAGATAGATCCCTCTAAGATTGCAGTCATTGTAAATTGGCCTAAACCCAAATTTGCTACAAAAGTTAGAAGGGAGAAAGTTCATTTCTAACTTTTCCTTAATTGCATCTCCCTTACATGCTTTAACAGGATTGAACAAGGTGTTTCAGTGGGGAGGCAAATAGCAGAAAGCCTTCGACACCTTGAAAGAAAAAATTAGTATAGCACCAGTACTAGCACTGCCCGATCTTCAAAGACCATTTGAGATTCAAGCGGATGCCAATGACTATGCTATGGGAGCAGTGTTGATACGACACAGCAAACCCATATGTTATCATTCTGAGACATTTAATTCTGCATTAGTTAACTATCCCACATGTGATAATGACTTGTATGCATTAGTACAGAGTGTGAAAAAGTGGAAACATTATTTAATCGGCAAAGAGACAGTTATACATATTGATCATCAACCACTCCAATATCTACACTTCCAAACTAAGTTGCAACAATCAAGACATTATAGATGGATGGGTTCTCTACAATAGTTTCATTTAATCATAAGATATAAAAAGGGCATACAATATAAAGTTGCAGATATGTTGTCTAGACCAATTATAAATGCATCTATTATACTTAAGCATAATTCAATATTGTATGAGAGCTACATTGAACAATATGCTCAAATGTAGACTTTAAAGATGTATATGCAACTTTAAGTCAAGGCAAACGAGTAGAAGAATTGGATTACCATGTTAAGGATTGACTCGTGTATCATTTTGGGAAGCTATGCATTCCACAAACTAAAAGGGTAAAGATAATTCGAGAAGCACACACTTCTCTAATATCAGGTCACTTTGGTGTAAGTGAAATAGTTGCACAGCTGCCAAGATTTTGTTATTGGCCAAAAATGAATGAGACCATTTCTAGATATGTAAGAGGATGTACCATGTGTGCTAAAAGAAAGCCAACAATACAAAACTAGGCTTGTACACTCCACTACTAGTTCCTTCGCATCCTTGGGAAAGTGTTTCCATGGACTTTGTTGGAGGACTGCCTAAATCTAGGAAAGGTCATGAATATTTATATGTTGTTGTGGATAGGTTCAGTAAAATGTGTATTTTGATACCTTGTAACAAACAGATTACAACTAAACAAACTGCAAAGTTATTCTTCCAACATGTATGGGTTCATTTTAGATTACCCACTTCCATTTTATCTGATCGAGACACCCAATTTGTTGGGAAGTTTTGGTCGAGTCTGTGGGAACTAATGGACACCAAACTGAAGAAGAGCATAACCTTTCATCCAAAGACAGATGGCCAAACAAAAGTGGTCAACAAGACAGTGATCCAATTGCTCATAGGCTATTGCAGCAAGCATCCTAAACTTTGGGATGAACATTTATGTTATGTGTAGCATGCTTACAACTGAGCTAAACATTCTTCTACATAGAGATCTCCTTTTGAGATCTGTTTTGGTTTCACACCAGTATCCCTTGGATTTTGTCTTTGGTAAAGACATTGCAATTGATGGACACAGTGATGTGGACAAGGCAACCAAGTTCATTAAACAAATCCAAGACATTCACCAAGCAGTATAGGAACAACTAAAAAAGAGCCAAGCCAAATACAAGGCAAGGCATGACAAGCATCGGATGGAGCATAGTTTCCAAGTTGGTGATTAAGTATGGCTATATATCAGCAAATACAAAATGCAAGGTGAAGGTAAAAAGCTAAAGCTAATAAGGTATGGACCTTTCAAGATACTTGAGAAAATTGGTGAGAATTCTTTTCGCCTTGATTTACCAGCTTACATGCACATCTACTTAGTTGTTAATGCAGACAGCTTGAGACTTTTTGAACCTTCATTAATTGAAGATCCCAAAGAGGAGAGTCAATTACCTTTTATTGATGATCTGTAACCTGAATATCTTAATGAATTACAGGAAGGCATAGTTCTAGACAGGAAGGTGAGGATGATGCATATGGGAGGTGTTGAGTACCTCAGGATTGAACTCAAGTGTTCAAAGCCAAGCAGTGCAAAGTGGATAGAGATTGGACAAGTGAGATAGCTATACCTTCACTTAGTCGATGCTTGAAAACCAACTTTTAGTGCTCCAAAAGCTTTTTCAGTGGGAAGGCCGTGATCTGAATTGGATCCTTAAACTCTCTTAAAGTTACCCGAACTCTGTAAAATCTCATGCCGAAGTTCAAAGTCTTATAGATGTCAATCTTATCAAAAATAACCTATAAACAATGGCAATTTGTGGTTGACATGGAGCAACGAGGACTCTCAGTCAAGCGCGCAGACCGTTCACCCATGGTAACCGCGCGCTGGCACAAAATTGACAAACAAGAGGTCAAATCCTGAAATAGAGGCAGATTTTGAGACACGATTAGTGCTAAGCGCTAATCGTGTATTGCAAGGCATCCCCCTCAGTGAAGGAAAGCCCCCAAGTGATCGGTCATGAGGAAAGCATAAAACCATATTGAAATCGTCGATTCCGTCATAATGCGAGTCCCGCGCTAAAACCAGTAGGATATCGGAAGGACTACAAGCATTAAGCGGGTTCAACCGATTCCCACCGATGCCATACACTGGGTGACACACATCCAGCGAATGAGAGAGAAAACTGCTCACATTGGACGGGTAAAGGTCATGCTACTTACCTGCTCGATATGAACGGAGACCGTAGGATCTCGAGGCTCCAGATCAACAACAGAGAAATGGTCCGATGGATGATCGGATTCAGCAGCGAAATAGGCCGAGTCACATGAGATTTGAGGTCCGGTATGACCGATGAGTTGACAGAGGAATTAGTTTCGCGGGCAATCTTGGAACAATGGAAATAACGATCATTCAAAGAGAACTGACACTTGGTTTGCAAGGAAACAAGTGGCCACCTCCCTATGAAGCGTTGCACAGTGATGATGACACAGAGCAGGGTAATTCAAGTGGACAAAGGCAGGAGATCCAGGGAGCCGGGAAGTGGAAACGAACAGTCAGGGAGTGGATTGGCTTCAAGCCACGAACAGACAAGAGAGAAGTAGGAAGAAAGAGAGAAACAGAAAGCCAAGAGGCGAGAGAGAAGCAAATTGTAGAGAACAGAGAAGTTGAGCTGACTTGTAGAGCAAAAGCAGCATCGAGTAGACAGAGACAGAGAGAGTCCAAGAGTTTGTGAACTCTAAAGAAGGCTTGAGAGGTTCAAGCAACTCTTTTGTGTATACCTGTCAGGTATTGAGTACCAGATTGGACTCATACCACCGAGACCAGTTGAGGTCGAGATTCAGTAAGGGGAGTCTGTGTACTCTAGATACTTGGGGGATCCAATTACAATCCTACTCATCATCATCTGTTAAGTGAGACTCAAATTGAGCTCATTGTTGTAAAACCTCTGCTTTTAAGACACAATAGAAAGGCCACCACTGAAGGCTGGACCAGGAAACGTAGCCCAGGAGGATTGGGTGAACTCCTTATTAAACTTGTTGTGTTTTATGTGTTTTCTTACTGTGTTTATCTTACTGTTTCATTGTTTGTGTGTTTTGCAATCTTATTGATCCGTTACATAAAATAACATACGCACACTCTAGCGCTTGAGTCTGTAGTACCTTCATTAATTCTCTGAGGTCATTATCGGGTGATTTCAGATCATGAGTCCATGGGCCAACATCCTTGGCAACCAACCATAGTTTCTTACAAATTGAGGTATGGGAGTAACACCATGGATGACATAAATGCTTTACAAAATAAAACACAAACTACATATTTCAAGTTCCCTATTATTTCTAATAATGTCCCCAAAAATTTTCTTAACCATAAATTTTAGTAAACTAATCTTTCATAAAAAAATTCACTTTGTTATCAATTCCACTATAACCATTATTTTATTAACAAACATTTCACCAAACAACTATATCATCCATTAATAAATACTTTATAAATAATTTTTAATTAACTAACTCATTAATTTTCATAGTCACTTAACAAACTTTAAAATACCAACTATCATTAAAACCACTCCTAGACACCAACACATACAACAACACTAAACACGTTGCCTCCACCAGCTAAAGTCTTTTTTAATAAATTTATAATCATATATACATTGTATCATATTCAAACAATTCTTATATTATATGTAAAAAAACAACTTACAATTTTTTTATATAAAATATAAATATTATTAAATCAAACAATGTAAAAATAAAAATCTGTCAAGCCAAACATAATTAAATTTATTTAACTCTTTGTCTTTTGTTTATGGTCCCACATTGTTATCATACATTGGAATAGAGATGACTAAAGCACATTCTGGATGAATCTTTTATGATCACAACTTTTTCCAATCATTCTATCAATAATTTTACATTTATAAATATCTAGTTTAATTATTATTTTAGCAATATAACCCTAGGAGGGTTTAATGAAACTTATCCTCATACTCCCAATATGGCAAAGGTTTGAACTACCAAATATTATTAAAAAAGTAAGCTAAACCAACAAATTTTATTTAAAAAAAAAACAGTTGTTTATAATGAAACTTTTTGGAAGCTTTTTTGGCAGGTTTTTCCGGTCAAAATCCGGCAGCAATTTATTGGAATCGCAAGTTTGATAGCTAGTTTCTATGCAATCAAAGCGTCCTAGGGGTTTTTCAGGGTGTTGAATCCAAATATGCAGTTAAAAAACCATTTTAACTGCAACAAATCAAGATTTAACCTCAATTTCTTCCGCCGGTTTCCGTCACCGGAATCTCCAAAAATTCACATTATAGACAACTCCGAAAAAAAAACTGAATCACACCGTACAAAGAGCGATTACGAGATGTGATAGAGTCAGCCGTACAAAGAGCGATTACGAGATGTGATAGAGTCAGCGGCTGATTGGGAATGTGCTCGGTAGGCTATTACCCATTATGAATGATTGGAAAATTTTTAACGCCCTTTGAGGTTGGAAAAGTGGAACTTCATGGCCAGACCCTCTTGAAAATTATGATACTGCCGAAAATCAATCCCTATTTAACTTGATAATACATCCAGACATCTTGGATGAACTCATTTGTGCGTCTAATGGAGAATATCTTTATTTATGGGTATTAATCACTTTTCAATATAGTAAGTCAGAGTAAGACAATGATTGGATTGAAGAATCATTGAATGGTTCAGTGTTTTTTATTCTTGTTTGTTAAATTTGGTTTAAAAATAGATTAATATTTAATAGTCAAGATGACATGATTGAATGCTTCGGTGTCTTTTTATTTTGTTTATTAAATTTGGTTTAAAAATAGACTAATATTTCATAGACAAAATGAGAATATAACCAATGGCATATATTAATTATTATAAGTAAGTTAATGATTGAATATATTTAATTATTATAAATTAATGATTGGTTAATTTATTAATTTTAATCTATTTAATATTAGATTAATAAATATATTTTTGTGTTTGTTAAGGGATTTGAGTATTGGAATATCTAACTCCTATTTGTCTTTAGTTGTGATTATTTCCATGTAAAGAGTCTATTCCTAATAGTTAGGATCCATTTCCTAGTTTTGTGTGTGGTTGAGAGATTTCTTCAACCAATAGATTGTGTGTTTAAAATAGTCTCCATATCTTAAGACAACACTTTGTATATATGTAATTGTATTTGATTAATAATTTAAATATGGATTCTTAGTTTTTAAGTTGGTATCAGAGTCGGTGAGGGCCTCGCCCCTCCTGGGCTTAGGGAAATAATTGAAAAGTATATTTTGTTTTAGTTTTTAAGTGTCCATCATCCTTCTAAGCCTATGATTATTTTTTTTTGGTTTGAGCATGGCATCGTTGTTGTCGGATCTGTGAACGTTGTTGCTGTGTTTTTGGAGTGGTGGCCCTGCGTGAAAAACATCGCTAGTGTCTTGCACTGAACAACCTCTGGATTCATCAGATCCGGGCAGATGGAGTTATGCACGCAGGTGCTTTCGTGGCCACAGAGGGACAACAGTGATCTTGCTGTGAGTGTTTTGAATCATTGCATCATTGTTTCGAGCCGAGCCTCAGTGGGACAGATGTGAATCTGTGTGCGGTGCCACAGAACCGATGGCCTTGGTGTGGCCACTGGGATACTATCCTATCGAAGTGAGCAGCATGGAGCAGTGTGTAAAGAGTTGACTGTGTGAGAAAAATAGTAATGTTGTGGATCCAAATCGTGTGTACGATTCAACGTCAGGGTCTTCCTTTAACTTGATTTGTGATGAGAGGGGATTTTATTGCTTGTATCATGTGCGGAGTGGTTTAATTTTAAGAAAAATTGCTGGGAATGATTGGATAAACAGATATTATCTTGAGGCAATACTAGATGTTGGCGCCAGATTTACAGAAGTCGAGACTCGACCTGCGCTTACGGTTGGTGATGGCGGAGGTTTTAATCCGACAAAGTACTTTCTGGAGGAAGTCGTTGCTGGTATTGTTATAGTTTTTCAACGAACCTGATAAACTATGGCACTGACAAAAATCCATCGCGGTTGGGGATGGCGGGTTTCCCTAGCCCTGGCAGCAGTTCCCTCCACTATAATGACACTGAGAGCACTTGGGCTTCTAGATACGCCCAACAGTCTAGTGGAGAGGAGGGGCAGAGTAATGGCAGAGCGACAAACTTACTGCTTCTAGATCTGGTGTGCCTTGCTACTAGTCTCAGAAAATTCAACCTCACAAAATTGGAGTTTGGGAAGGTAAGGTAAAGGTATTGAGCCTCATCAACTCAATGTAAATGTGAAATTTGTTAGAATTTCATATTAAAAAAAAAAAAAAAAAACACTCCAACGAAGCAGTATTTATAAATGTTTTAGAATTAGAAGCATTGAGCTTAGCTAACTCAATGGAGTGGTTTTGTTAGAATTAGCTACTTTAATAAATCATGTAGGTAAATCCAAAACAATTAAATAAAAAAGATGATGAAATGTACTATGTGGTGGGTAATAAGGTTGAAGTGCATAAAATATTAATTTTGTGCAACAGTGACACTGAAAATTAAAAGAGCAGCAACGACTATTATGATGGACAACTAGTAAAAGTTTATGTGAGTTTATGGAATAGACTCACTAGTATGTTGTGTTATGAGTCACACATTTTAATTGTAAGCAAGTCTAGGATGGTAGTGGTCTTTGTAGAGTATGTACCTAGTAACTCTAGAGTTGGAGTGTGAAATGTAAGCCTTGTAAGGCATGTGTATCGCCATACAGTTCGTGGTAATCTATAAACCACTAACATTAAGAGCCCTAGGTGTCATGGTTGGGGTGACCCATTAAAACTGAGAGCATAGTTATGGGTAATCCGACAAAACCCCAGGTTAACAATGATGGAGGGAGATTTACAGGTACAAGTATAGGTGTGCATGGAATAACCATGTATGCGAAGGACATCCTACAAGACTGGTGGTTGCAACAGTTAGTACTCATGCATTCCGGTGGATGGTTGCTCCTTTATATGGACATCAACATATTCTTTTTTGGTATATTTGACCACAGCTAAATTTTTGCAAACAAGTACTCATTAAGGGGGAGTGTTGGTATGTAAGGAGTAGGTTCCTAGTAGTTAGGATCCATTTCTTAGTTTGGTGTGTGGTTGAGAGATTTCCTCAACCAACAGATTGTGTGTCTAAAATAGTCTCTGTATCTTAAGACAACACTTTGTATATATGTAATTGTATTTGGCTAATAATTTGAATCTGGATTCTCAGTTTTTAAGTTTGAGTTCATCAGAAATTACATTAGGTTTGATCTATAACTTGAAAAACAATAATTCACGAGCTTCTAAACTATAAAAATTACAAAATTACTAGGAATCGCTCTCTAAAATAACTTAACAATACGCTCATCACCTTCTAATTAAAGTCTAATAAATCTATTAAATCAAAAAATAATACATATATCATTAATTTACTAAATAATGCAAAATAATTTTAACATAATAAATACCTGTAAACCCAAATCCTAAGACCTGCCGCAATAAGCTCTTTGTATATCGGAAGAACTGAGAAGTCTGAATCCGTCCAGGAATTGAAAATGATTGCACTACCATTCATGAAGGAAACTCAACGGTCATTTATATCGATTTGCTGAAGGATCAATCAATTCAACTCGACCAAAATGAAAAATAACTATATTACAGGCCGTTGAAAAATTCTCTGGTTAAAATTGCATTTCCCACCTAGTGCACAGTATAAAATAAAATAAGAAGTCAATAATAATTGCCTTTAAATTAATCCAATCTTGAAACAATATCTATTATTCACCATACTCAATAAAAGTTAAAATGTCGATACTCACCATAAAGCCCTTGAGATTTATGCAGGGGTTAGAATTTCCTTTGTTGTATTCATAGACTTTCTTCGCTAGCTGCGGAACATGGTGCCCTGGGTTAACAATTAAATTTAGACTACTTCAATTTACATGTCTGAATTTAAAATTTATAGATTTTCGCTTTGTGTTTTGAGCATAATTTACCAAATTCGAATCGAATCTGAATTTAATTCAATATGGAAAAAATTGGACTACTTAAAATTCAATACATGAAAATTCAGAAATATAGATCTTATAAATTTTAATTATTTAAAAAATATATATATGTTTTTACTTTCTATCTTTTTAACTAATTATCTATCAACTAAAACAATTGAAAATACTATAAATATATTTAATGTTATATAATTCATAAAAAAGAGACCATAAACTATATTATTTTTAGAAAAGAGTAATTATGTCAAATTATAAATTTTAATATTTCTTAAAAATGAAAAATAATTTCATTATTAAGCAATAACTAAAATCTAAATTCATGCTCATAGATTTAGCAGTTCCAAGTGGATCTAGTTGAAAGCACACTTTCAAAAGTTGATTTTGTTCTTCTAGTTAAAAGTTGCACATTCTACTCATTTTAGGCCAGGGAAGCACATATGGTTTTCCATTTTGGAGTGTACAAAACATAGTTACCAAATTTGAAAAAAATATGTATAAAATTCAATATGGAAAAAATTCCAAATTATATATCTTACAAATATTTATAAATAAGAAATTATTAATCTTTGTTGTAATTTATTATTTTAGTAACTATAAACTTACTATTTTCTACCATATTTCAATATGACACTGATTGTTTTTCAAAAATGCAAATTTTCTAATATATAATTTACTTTATATACCTTTTAATATAGAAATTTCCATTTTTATATAGAAATTATATATCTTACAAATATTTATAAATAAGAATTTAATGATACATGAATTTATTATTTTAGTAGCTATAAACTTACTATTTTCTACCATATTTCAATATGACACTCAGTGGTTTTTCACAAATACAAATTTTCTAATATGAAATTTACTATTTATATACTTTTTAATATAGAAATTTCCATTTTATATAGAAATTATATATCTTATAAATATTTATATATAGAAATTTAATAATCTTTGTTACATGAATTTATTATTTTAGTAACTATAAACTTACTATTTTCTCCCATAATTTAATATGAAACTGATTGTTTTTTATAAATACAAATTTTCTAATATACAATTTACTCTTTATATACTTTTTAATATAGAAATTTCAATATTTTAAATAATTTAAATTTTATATTTACAATTATTTTTTTAATCAAATTTCATAATTTTTCATATACAATTAACAAGTTATTATAAATTTTTTAAAATATATCAAATTTTTTTATACCAAAAATAACAATATTAAATTTATTATTCACATGACCCACACCTAGTTCGAATTAACGAATTTTCACTCGAACCGAACTGAATAGTTGTATTTCCGAATTTTCCATGCCAATACGGACGAACTTGGTAACTATGGTCCTGAGTTCTCAAGCGTATATAGTTTTATTTATTTAAAATGAGATCACAAAACTTGTAGAAACCAAATCCCACAAATAACCATTGTTGGAGCTAAGATGCACAGCAGATTAAAACAAATACTCAGCAAATAAATCATGCACAGGAGACACAACAATTAACGTGGTTCACCCAACCAATCTGGGCTACGTCCACCAAACATAGGCATCGACAATCTTTATTAATCAAACAGAAGATTACATAATTAATCAAATCCTCACAAACTCTCACACCAAAAAACAATCTATATGGATACCTGTTTTATAGCAAGGAGAATCTAACTACCTCATAAATCCTCTCACATCAAATTTAGGATGCATTAACTCCCTCCCAACAACCTGGAGCTAAT
>APFE030919124.1:0-35198 GCA_000404065.3 Pinus taeda | reverse complement strand
TTGGGCGCCGCATGGAAACCCCAAATTTTGGTCGCCGGGTGGAAACCCCAAATTTTGGGTGTCGCATGGAAACCCCAAAGTTTGGGCACCGGGTGGAAACCCCAAATTTTGGGCGCCGGGGCACCGCATGGAAACCCCAAATTTTGGGCGTGTTACACAGTAAAATGTCACCGCCATCATGCCAGTCTCCCTACTGTGTTGTGAAACCATATTCACCTATGCTCATGCTCCTCAAAATGGCTAAAAAACCCTCTTTGCCTAAGTTAAATGAATCATCGCGTCTGTTAATCAAATAACCGCGCTGACAGGCGGAGGCCAGTGTATCTGATGCGCTGCCAGCGCGGAAGCACACGTCTTTTCCGCGCTGGTCCCATTTTACGAACAGCGCACCCTCCGTTTGTCCTGTTGAGCGCTGACCGAACCTCCTCCATAGTTGATCTGCGATGTCAGCGCGTCAGCTCAGTGTCTCACCCGCGCTGATCCTGTTTGGGCGAATTTGTTCTAACAACCAACCTTCCAGACCCCTCCAGACTTCGTTGTTAGCATTGTTGAGGTCGCCATCCTTTCTCTGGTACGTCTGTTCCACTGACCATCCACTTATCTTGGGGGAAAGCTCATCCTTTACCTATTCATGGAGACTCCTTCTCTTTATAAGCCTCCTCCATTGCCCATGAGCAGCTAGTTTTTAGTTTGGAACACATAGACTTTGATTGAGGAATTCTTAGTACATTAGTGCTGCTCTTTTGTAGGCATTTGGTGTGTTGTGTGAGGATTGCATTGAGCTTGAGGAAGGTCATGAGCTTGTTGCCTTGTATGTGAGAGAGAGACCTCTTTGACTTGGGAGATTTGCTTCAAAGGTGAATGCTTGGAAGATATGCTGGCTGGACCCTCTAGAGAAGGACTCAGCGTCAGGACTTCGGTTGTACCTTACTCTATTTCCTGTTAATAAAGATAGATGACTATTCTTATGGTTCCATTTCCATTTGTCCTATGAATGATAGATGTAAATTGTATCCTTCCTGACTGATACATAGTTATCGTTAATAGATTTTACGCTCTTGTTTGCCCTCTCTTTGCTTGTGCAGGTGTTCATCCGCGGGGATAGCGGAGAATTGTGATCGGCTGGAGCGAAAGAGCGAGAGGATCATCTCTTCGACAAACATAGCGTTGGAATCCAAGTAGGTTTCTTTTACCCACTTGTTAACTACAACTAGGAACCTGTAGTATAGCATTGTTTGATTGTTGCTAGACCCCTGTTGGGCTAGTAGGGATCGCCTCTATCCGTAGAGGGGATTTACCTCACCAACAGAGTGTATGTTGGTGATCCTCTCATACTCGTTTTGCAGGAGTTGTTGATGCATTTAGCACATAGCCATGTGTCTTATGATGTTATTTGTATCAACATTTTATTGTTGTGAGGGTCTGATAATTCAGTGTTCTCAACATCATTTCTATTAGAGAGCACATATTTTGTGCATTTGTTTTTATATTTATTGATGATGAGATCTTGTTGCTGAGAGCATGTATTCAAAGTTGATTTCTGGTTGAGCATAGTATCTTGGGATCTAGTTTGAAAATACATGAAAGGAGGTCTACATGGTGGTGAGGAGTAGTCACTTCATGGAAGTGGAGCAGTGATAGCGAAGCTTTAATGAAAGGAAGAAGTTTCTCAATCCAATGGTGGTTGGATAGTCCAATGGTAGTTGGGCAAGGATCGACTAATCGTGGTGGCCTTCAACGGATGGTAGTTTGTAAAGATCCGTAGAGAACAAAGTATCCTGAGATGATCAGTAGTATCGAGTCTCCTAGCTGATCTGTGTTGGCATTTGTATATGAGGTCGAGTCTCCATGTTGATGGGAGTCAACACACTATGTAAAAGATCAATTGCTTGACATAATAAAAATTCAAAGCAGAGCAACAAAAAAAAGGGTGGTTTTTCTCCCGGAAGGGTTTCCACCAGAAATCTTATGTCTCGTGTGCGATGATGTGATTGTGTGCATGTTTATTGTTTATGTTGTTCACATGGTTTATGTTTTAGCTACTTATATGCATGGAAAATCTAATGTGTTGTTGGTGCATATATGTGTGATTCAGTAAGAAATTAATAAAAGGCAAAAATTGATAAGAAGATCACACTACTGATTCATCCTCCCCCCCTCTCGGTAGTGCTCAAAGGTTTCCAATGTTGTGGATAAGGCTAATACAAGCTCATTTGTATGAAGGCTAATTCTTGGGACCCTAGCTTCCTCTTATTCAATTAAGTCTAACGTCAAAGAGTAGCATAGCTTAGAACCATTGGAATGAATTGAAGATTGGGGTTAGATCAATTAAAGCATTCTTTAAAGCCATCGGCACTAAATAGGTTGGGGAAAAGATTGTTGCACTTCAAATAATCATGTGATGGGTGATTGTTTAAGAGTTTGAAAGTGAATTTATCAATCATTATAAACTTGGCATTTCAAGCTTAGGAGTGGACTAAGGAATGTGTGATGGCAATGAACAGATGCTTAGATGTAGTCTTGAGTTGTTTACTGAAACCATAAGACGGCATGTGAGAAGGCACTGACTCTAGAGGATTTAATAATGACCCTTCAAGAAATGGTCATTGATAAAGCCCCTAGATTGTACAAGTTTCCATGTGAGTACTTCTATAATGCAACATGTGATTCTATCAAGCATGACCTTCCGCATATGTGTAAAGAGGCAAGTAAAGAAACAAAGCTTGAGAACTAGGATCAATCAATGTCTTAACACGTTCACTCCCATGATTGGGTTTCTCAAGCTCATTATAAGCTAGAACACATTACATTTCTTAAAATATCCTAAAATATTTGTTAAGGCCCTAGCACTAGTATCAAATGCATTCCTCCAAAAATAGGGTAGATTGAACGCGCTAACTTTATATGGGACACTTCATATCGAATAATGTTATTAAAGTTTGAGAGGGCATGGAATGGGGCTAGTCATTGGACTTAGATGTTCTCATTTTAAGATAGACTTTGAAAATGCTTATGAGAGTATAGAATGGTATTTCATCTTAGCCATGTTGAAAGCCATCATGGATACCCAATGTAATTAAAACCCTCTTTTTTAAGGTCTTTCTGTGTATGTTTCTATACATATGTAAATCAAAGAGAAATAGCTTATTTAGGTCTATCATGCAAGGACATCCACTTTCCTTTTCTACGTATGTTTTGGCAACAAAAGCTTTGGGTTATCTTATATATAACAAAGTGAGTTAATGCCTCAACAAGGACATTTGTCTACCCAATCACAGTGGGTAGTTGGTTGATGGTTATTTTGTTAATGATTCCTTCTTGAACATTTGGAGGAGTAATCCTCATGGAACAACACTATAGAGTGCTTTGAAACATTATATATTACTTCAAGTTCTAATACCTAGTGGAGTAAATCCTAGTGTTATAAATAAAGTCAATGCCCAAATCCTAAGGATCAAAGTTGGTCTTGGATATAACCTTGCCAAATCTTAAATTTATTAGGATGTTATTTGCTTTCCAAGCCTCACCTATAAGTATGTGATAAGCATTAGTTTAGAGGGATAAAATTTTGAAAAGTAGACAATGAAACCTTTGGCCCTTATAACAAAATTCTAAATATGAACCAAAGTGCATATTGCCACTTGTGTATACTCCTAATATTGTGTGCCCTCCATGAAAGTCCATCAAATGTTGGAAAAGGCTCTTATAAATGTTCTATGGGCTAATAGCTCTCGTACCAAGGGTTTCCATCAAATGCTAGAAAATACTAAGAAATGTTCTATGGGCCAATAGCTCTAGTACCAAGGGCCTCCAAGCTGTAAGTTCGATTTTTTATGGACAAGATAGAGGCCTACAAGTTACTATTGAGGAATTTTATTCTCATGGCACCCCTTTGGCCAAAAACCCTTCACAAAACCTTTCTTTCAAAATATTATAACTACTTATGCTATGGGCAAAGATAAAATAATCTTTTGTTACAGAAAACATTTAGAAGGACTAGAGGCCATCCAAATGTCCTCAACTTGGTGAGAACTCTCACAAAGAAACATCTTATCTTTCAATCATCATTACCTTTGGTAGACCCCATTGTTGGAGTAGAAAAGTCAAATCATGGCCAAATTTCCTCAGTTCTCAGTCCTTGTGTTATATAAAAAGGGCATTGTTGCAACCAATTACCTATATGATAACTTGAAGGAAAATCGAATAAACCTAAAGCACCATTAATTGTAAAATTAATGATGACTATAGATGGTTATGCATAAAGCTATATCTTGATGGTCGCTTGAATAAGTTATGAAAGCATGAGTATCAACAAAAACTTGGTTGTTCACATTACATAACCTGTGGTAGTGAATGTTGGAACATAAGAAAGAACTCTTTACATGGCTATTTTAATGTGAGGTCTACCTTTAGATAGGGATCTCAATCACCTGAGTATTCAAAATCTACCATATCCTCAATGTAAGCGCAATGAAATGCTAACTTTTATTTTTTGTAGATTTGTGCCCTTACTGAGTTTGCTTAAGGACATGTCCATTAATTATTTGGTCAACATCTCCCCACAAGGATTTCCCATAAAGTAGTCAATTCCTAAAAGGTAGAGACTCTATTACATTGTCGGGTCTCACATTGCATGGCCTCATATAAATGTTGAAATTCATTTTTCTTGTGAGAAGGTGAAACGATGAATTATTCAATAAGGAGTCTTCTCGAGATTTTTCATGGATTGACAACATACTACTATGCCAACGAGCTCATGCTTGCAAAGTAGTATATAAGTATGAAAAACCAAGGTAGAAATGGACCACTTGCAATGGTTACTTAACTTTTGGGTGAGCCTCCTTACAACTTGAGCAAGAAGTACTTGGTACTTCCCTGCCTTAGTTAGTGCAATCCAAAGAATCTCAAAGGGTGGAGACTAGGCCACATCACAAGGTTGGTTTTGTAATTAAAAGAGACATAACGAGAGCCCAAATGGTCTTTTCAACTAGCTGAGTAGAACGATAAATTCATGACCTCAGTTCTCAATATTTTAGAGATTACTAAGACACCAAGGCTTGACTTATGGTTGAGCACAAATCATTATGGAGTGTAGACTTGTTGACACTAGTTGGGGGCCAATCCCCAATTATTATGGTGATCCACACCCAATGTTAAGTTCCCACTTTGCATAGCATGATGCATCTGCGTTTATGCTTGAGTGAAAGAGCCTTCATGTTTCATGTTGAAAAGTATAGTGAGGGAAGGTTTTCTTGACTCGTGCCTTAGTCAAGAAAGACAACAATCATTTATTCCTTTAGCATGCACGAGCTCTTGATGTTAGGACGAGTTCATGGAGCAGTTAATTCATGCATCATTAGGGGAATTTTGAGGTTTAAAATGGGTCTCCTAAGAATGATGTACAACCAAAATAAACTTTATAAGAACCAATAGGATTCAAGATGATGATGTCAACCATGGGGGATGATTCACCATTTTTTAAGTAAAAAAGTAGAAGGATTAAAAAATAATAAAATAATAAAACTATTTTTTCAACTCGTATTTTCAATGTATCTCCCCAAGGTTTTACTCAAATTTCAAGCAAGAGTACTCGTTGGATGCAAAATTTAATTTGTCATCCAAGAAGTGCCCATGTTGCATACTTTTGATGGACCCTGCTACATGAAAAATGAGAAATACATGAAAAATGTGATTGCATTAACATTTTTCATGTATTTCTCATTTTTCGTGTAGCAGGTTCCATCGAAAGTATACAACATGGGTACTCCTTGGATTAGGAATCAAATTTTGCATCCAACAAGTGTTGCCGCTTGAAATTTGAGTAAACCCAGAGGGAGATAAGTTGAAAATATGTGTTGAAAAAATAGTTTTTTTTTTCTTTTTTTTCTTTTTCTCCCTCTAAAATTTTATGATGTAATCTAATCTTATTTTATTATTTCCACTATTATTTTATAATTTCTTTAGGAGGCCCATTTTAGACCTAAAAATTCCCCCAATGGGAGTTGGAGGAGCAGTTTAGCAGACTTCTAACAAGCAGTTCGAGTTTGGGATAAGGCGAGTTGGGAGCTTTAGTTTTGATAGAGGCAAATATTAGTTATAACTCCAAGTTTTGAGTGGAGAGGGTTTCAGTTTGAACTCAATTAACTTATCAGTCACAATTGTGGTTCTAAATTCACACTTGCCAAATATAGCATGATCAAATTGCTTAAAAGGAGCACAAAGGAACAACTTGTATTATTCGTGTATGCACAAGTTTGTGTGTGTGAGAGAGCATCTTGTTGAGAGAGCATAATAAGGAGGAGCCTATACAGAATTGACATGGAGACTTCCTCGCAGACCAACACTATGATTTAGGAGGAATTCCTAAATAATAGGATCCATTGTTGCGCTAAGAAATAGGATATATCAAGCGCTAGGAAATAGGGGTTGGATTATGTAAGGAAGTAGGAGCTAGGTTGAGAGGATTGAAGGGAGTTTCAAGCATAGTCCAATCAGTGAGAATAAGTGTGTTCTCGAGTGAAATAATGTTTCCTTGTAAAAATATCATATGCTCAGACTCTTTCAATAAAATTCTACAATGGGAAGAGGGTTTTCCTCATTGGCTTTCCCAAGAAAATTATTGTGCCTCGTGTGATTGTGTTCTTTATCTTTGTGTTTAATTCTGTCGCTTTTAGTGTTGAGAAACTTTGTGTCTTGGTGAAAAAGGAATTAGTTTCAGATTGTTCATCATAGTAGTTGCATAATTTCAAGGAAATTCAACATGGTATCAGAACAAAGAACAAAGTAAAGACCAACACCAAGATATCATATTTGTGAAGAGCAATTATTTGGAAGATGGTGTACCAAAGACTAGGAGCAGTTCATTGTTTAGACGATGCATCAAACGTGTCCTCATGGAAACAAAAGGATCACAATAATGTTGGAGGATAATGGGGTTAAAGAGTTTATCAAGAATCAAATACCGCCACCTCAAGATCCCAAACAGTTGGCCCCTCATACTAAGAATGATATCAAGGAAAAGAGGATTATTCTAGAGGGGGTCAAAGATCGTGTTATTCCTCATCTCTATGATAAGAAGACAACATTTGAGATGTTCAAATCCATCTTGGATCTGTTTCAAGGCACCAGTGAGTCTAGAAAGTTATCTCTCAAGGAGAAGCTAAGGAGCATCAGGATGAGCAAAGGAGAGCCCTTCATCTCATATCTTTCGAAGTTCACTCAGGTTCGAGATGAGTTAGGTGTTGTGGGTGTCAGTGTACCAAAGAGTGACCTTGTGAGCTTTGCTCTACTAGGACTTCATAATTCTTGGTATAGATTCCAGGATGTTGCTAGTGGCCGAGAGAATTTGCGTAGTTTAGAAAGGTTATGGACTGACTACGTTCAAGAAGAGATCTGGGGAGGGACTCGAGATGGTAGATCAGCAAACACTGAGGACGAGAAATTTTTTCTCTTATAGGCAAGGCAAAGGGAAGGTTGAGTCTAGTCAAAAGGGCGAGAAGAAGAAGGATCTAAGCAAGATCAGGTGTTTCCATTGCCATGAGTTTGGACATTGTGCCATTAAGTGTCCTAATCAAAAGGAGTCTAGGAAGGATCATGTAGCTGCATCAGTGGAGGTAGATGTGTTTTTTGCTAGTTCGAGAAATATTTCTCATTGATAGCTTGCATGGCAAGCTCAACAAATAACAGTGTGTGGTATATTGATTCAAGAGCATCCTTCCACATGTCCGAGAACAAGAAGTATTTCAACCACCTGAAGGAGAAAGACATGTAGTTTCGGATTGAGCTAGGAGATAATGGTATGTATGCAACTAGAGGAGTTGGTACTGTCAATTTTTAGAGGGATTCAAGTAATCCGCTCCATCTCAGATATGTCCTCTATGTTCCAAGTCTGAAGCAAAATCTTGTTTCAGTAGCTACCCTTAAGGATAAGGGTTATGATGTCATCTTCAACAAAGGTAAGGCTTACCTCCAACACTTATCTTCTGGATGTAAGAAGCATATAGGTGTGAGGATGAAGAATATCTACAAGTTCAGGGTAGAGACAAGTGTAGCCTTGAGCAGCAAGGAAGGGAGAGCTAAGAGTAAAGAAGTGATGGTTGAGGAGAGCGGAGCTTTGAGGGAGTCCTTAGAGTAGGAGAAGGTTAGAGCACCTAATAAGAAGCTACTCAAGATGGAGCCTCAACCAATATCTCAATTTGAGTCTTAGCTAGTTGGCAAGTGGGTTAACCAATAGGATGATGAGGAGCATAGCCCAGAGCGAGTGGAGTCAACCACTTAATCTGTGACTCCCATTATAGGGAGAGTTCGAGCCAAGTGGGCAAAAGAGTTGTTTAAGGGAGAACAGGAGAGAGTTGGATCTTCCAATACCACCTTCAACGAAAGTACGCAACCATCGAGATACATCGAGTACATGACACTTATGACTGAGGCGGTAGAATCACAGAGCATGGTTAGAAAGAACAAGTTTTCAAATCAGATTCCACAAATGAATGCAGCGAAGTCTTATAGTTCGGAGGGAGCAGTTGCAATAGTGGAGAATGTCGTAGTGTTAGAGATAGATCCAGGTGGAAGAGGTTCTTCCAGAAAAAGCTTCCTCACTAAGAGGGAGTGTTATAAAGTATAGTGAGGGAAGGTCTTCTTGACTCGTACCTTAGTCAAGAAAGACCACAATCAATCCTTCCTTTAGCATGCATGAGTTCTTGGAGTTAGGACAAGCTCATGGAGCAATTAATTCATGTGTGGAGTTGGAGGAAAAGTTTAACAGAATTCTAACTAGCAGTTCGAGTTTGGGATAAGACGAGTTGGGAGCTTCAGTTTTGATTGAGGCAAAGATTAGTTATAACTCCAAGTTTTGAGTGGAGATAGTTCAATTCAAACTCAGTTGACATATCAATCACAATTGTTGTTCTAAATTCTCACTTGTCAGATATAGCAAGATCGAATTGCTTAAAAGGAGGACGAAGGCACAACTTGTATTATTCTTGTATGCACAAGTTTGTGCATGTGTGATAGCATCTTGTTGAGATAGTGTATTAAGGAGGAGCCTATACACAGAATTGAGAGGTAGACTTCCTTGCAGCCCAACGCTACGATTTAGGATGAATTCCTAAATCATAGGAGCCACTATTGTGCTAGGAAATAAGGGTTGGATTCTGCAAGGAAGTAGGAGCTAGGTTGAGAGGATTGCAGGGAGTTTCAAGCTTAGTCCAAGCAGTGAGAATAAGTGTCTTGTCAAGTGAAACAATATTGCCTTGTAAGAAATTCATATGCTCAGACTCTTTCAATAAAATTCTACAATGTTAAGAGGGTTTTCCCCATTGGGTTTCCCAAGAAAATTATCGTGTCTCTTGTGTGATTGTGTTCTTTATCTCTGTGTTTAATTTCGATGCTTTTAGTGTTGAGAAATTATGTGTCTTGGTGAAAAAGAAATTAGTTTCAAATTGTTCAGCATAACAGTTGCAGAATTTCAAGGAAAATCAACATTTCATGGACTTGTGTTTATTTTTGTTTAAGACTTTTTATATTGACATTTTAAGACTTGTGGGTGTTTTGATAATTAGCTGGCTTGATTTTGAGTTCTACTAATGTTCGTTGGAATGGCTTTTGCAATTCACATTTCTTTTTAATAAGAGAAAACCATATACATATTGTTTTATTATTTAAAGAAAAAAAATGTCATTGAAAGAGAACTTTTCCTAAAATAAAAAAAGATACTATTTTAAAGTTACTTATTCTATATTATCTTTACCCTCCCTGAAGTAGAAATTACCTACTTTAACTATAATATGAAACCTCATAAGCTATTGTAGAATAGCTTGATTAGCCGACATGCCCCGAGCGCTAGCCAATGTTAGGCCCATAGTTCGGCCCCTTGGGAAAAGACTTGTGAGTTGGCCACAATGTTATCTCTAGTTGAACTAGTTTCATAATTTGCCCATCCAAGGAGTGAGCAATATCATAATAATCTCCACAAAAAGTGGGATTTTCACTATCATAATTAAAAAATAAAAAGTAGGAAACCTAATATATTACATGCATTCAGGTAAGTCATGTTGTATATACAATACTATGTATAAATATATGTTTTGGATTTGTGTAAGACGTTGCACTATGTATAATTGAATCTACATCTCTACATAAATGAACTCTAAATAAAAATAAAGACCCAAAAAAATAGCAAACCAACCGGAAGAAGAAAATTATATTATATTAAGCAAATATAACACACATTGATAACTACTATTATGTTATATTAAAAATTTTGATGTAAATTTGTATACGCAATATGAATTGTTAGATCAGAGCATACATAACACATAACGGATTTATAATTAGAGACTTAGATGGCAATAGCAGAGAATAATTCACAGAGACAGACAAATGGAGAAACAACAAGATTACTTAGTCAGAAACAGCAAAATAGATAAAACAATCACTGGAGAACAGAAATCACTTTACATTACATAACAGGCTTGAGACTTGGCTTGCTTTCCTTGGCCAGAGAAATTACAAATTTATAGAGGTAGAAGAAGGGTCTAGAATCTTGTATGTGATTCAAATGGAGATCTGGAATGATCTAGAAACTAATGGTGGTGTAGAAAGATCTAGAATCCTGGAGATCTAGAAAAATCTGATCTAGAAGGATCTAGAATCCTACGTGAATTTGGCTTCACACTTAACATTCTCCCACTTGAAGCCAAATAAGAGTCATCAAGTCACACCGAGTCCTACCATGTTTCTACATAACTCGTGTTTATTTTGTGGTTGAATCTTAGTGAGCATATCAGCAGGGTTCCTATGTGTATGGATCTTTTCCAAGGATAATTGTTCTTCGCTGGGTTTTTCGCCAAGTGAATGGCACTCTGACTATCACAATATAACACATACTTGTCCTGCTTTATTCCTATCTCTCTTAGGAATCATTGCATTCACAACATCTCTTTACAAGCTTCTATTGCAGCTATGTACTCTGCTTCTATTGTAGAGAGGGCTACTATTCTTTGTAGCCTTGACACCCAAGATACTACTGCACCTGCAAATGTATACAAATAACCTGTAGTGGACTTTCTGGTATCCATATCTCCAGCCATATCTGCATCTATAAATCCTTCAAGCACAGTCTCATCATGCCCAAAACATAAACAATAATGACTAGTACCCTTGAGATACCTTAAAATCCATTTTACTGCTTGCCAATGTTGTCTGCCTGGATTGGCAAGGAACCTTATCACTACTCCCACTAAATATGCAATGTCTAGTCGTGTGCATACCATGGCATACATTAAGCTACCAACTGTTGAAGAATAAGGAATCTTGCTCATCTCTTCTTTCTCCTTGTCATCACTAGGACATAATTCAGTACTCAGCTTGAAGTGGGCTACAAGGGGTGTACCAACTGGCTTGGCATCCTTCATATTAAACCCGTCAAGCACCTTCTTGATATATTTTTCTTGTGACAGCCACAACCTTTTGTTTTTCCTGTCACGTATAATCCGCATGCCCAATATCTGTTGTGCTGGTCCCAAATCCTTCATTGCAAATTTGCTACCCAAATCTTTCTTCAACCTATTGATCTTATTCTTATCATGCCCAACAATCAACATGTGATCCACATATAACAATAATATGATATACTTTACTTGATCATACCTCTTGATATAGACACAATAGTCAGCGTCCAACCTCTGAAAACCATGTTCCAACATGAATGAATCAAATTTCTTGTACCATTATCGAAGTGCTTGTTTCAACCCATAGAGACTCTTCTTCAACCTACAAACAAGGCCTTCTTTGTCTTTTTCTATGAAGCCTTCTAGCTACTCCATATAAATTTCTTCCTCCAATTCACCATGAAGGAAAGCAATTTTTACATCTAGCTGTTCACACTCTAGGTCTAAAGCAGCAACTAGACCAAGAATGACTCTAATGGATGACATTTTTAACAACAGGTGAGAAAATTTCAACGAAGTCAATAACTTCTTTTTGGGCAATATCTTTCACCACCAGTCTTGCTTTATACCTCTCCTTTTCGTCACCTTCATGCTTAATCCTGTAAACCCATTTGTTTTGTAGAGCCTTTCTACCTTTTGGGAGGTTTACCAACTCCCATGTTTTATTTTCCTGCAAAGAGTTCATTTATTCTTCCATTGCTTTCTTCCATTCTTTACTGTGCTCGACTTTACAAGCTTCTTGAAAGCAATTAGGTTCACCTTCATCAGTCAACAAAATATAGTTTGAAAGAGGATACCTTTGTGAAGGCCTATGAGGCCTAGAAGATCTACAAACCAACTGTGGTGGTGCATTATCAGGTTGAATCTCCTGTAAAGGTTCCTGCAAGATCCCTTCTTCTTCTTGTTCATTATTTTCCACTTCTTGTTCTTCATGCTCTTGAATTTGCTGTTCATTTTCTTGTATTGGTGGTATGTTTTCCTGCTACTCTTCAAACCCGTCAATAACCTTTTTAACCTCCAACTCACCTATAGTCCTCTTGAACATTTCTGACTCATTAAATATAACATCCCTGCTTCTAATAATTTTATGTTTGACTGGATCCCATAGACGATAACCAAGATCTTCATCTGCATATCCCAAAAAAATGCATTTCATAGATTTATCATCTAGCTTAGTTCTATTTTCTTTGGGAATATGTACGAATGCTTCACACCCAAAGTTTTTCAAGTGAGAATAATTCAAATTCTTACCAGTCCAAACTTCTTCAGGGATACCGCCATCCAAGGCTGTAGTTGGAGATCTATTTATGAGGTAGCAAGTGGTCCTGACTGCTTCAGCCCAAAAATTCTTCTCCAAACCGAAATTGGACAACATACTTCGCACCTTTTCCATAATGGTGTGATTCATCCTTTCTGTGACACCATTTTGTTGAGGAGTACCAAGCACAGTCTTCTCATGCTTTATGCCAAATCTATTACAATATTCCTTAAATGCATTTAAGCAATATTCCCACCATTATCTGTTCTTAAACACTTTAGCAATTTGTTAGTCTCTCTTTCAACAGCAACATGGAATTTTTGAAATATTCCAAACGCTTCACTTTTATTTTTCATAGGATATGCCCAAACTTTTCTGGATGCATCATCTATAAATGTTACAAAATATGATGCTCCTCCTAATGATTTGATGTTAACAGGCCCAAACATATCTGAGTGTACCAATTTTAACACATTTTTCTTTCTGTCCTGGCCACCTCTAAGGAATGAAACCCTTCTTTGTCTACCATATATACAATGCTCACAAAGATCAAGATTGTAGGATTTCAAACCTGGCAATAAATTTTTACCAACAAGGATTTTTAAGCCCTTCTCGCTCATGTGACCCAAATGCTTATGCCACAGATCTGTTGAATTTCCTTCTTCTATGACAGCAACCAAATCTGATTTTCCTATCAGAGTCTTCAATGTGTATAATGTTCCTGTCTTGGGTCCTTTGGCCACGACCAATGCACCTTTGCTAATTTTCCAACCTCATTTTCCAAAGCTTGTCGAATAGCCTTCATCATCCAGTCGTCCCATAGAGATTAAACTCATGCGCATTTCTGGTACATGCCTAACCTGTTTCAACAGTATATCTTGTCCATCTTTCATCTTGATCTGGACATCTCCCACTCCAACAATACTGCAAAAATGATTATTCCCCAAATGCACTCTACCATAATCACCGAGATTATATGAAACAAAACTATCTTTGCATGGGGTTACATGGTGAGATGCCCCAGAGTCAAGGATCCAATCAAAGCCATTGCTAGATGTATATACACATGCATCCTCTACTGAAAAAGTAAACAACACATCACCATCTGTGGCAAGCAGTAGTCTCACCTTCATTTGTGCTGGATGACTTGTGATTTGTACTAGACGATCTCTAATCCTTTTTTTCTTTCTTCCAAAATCGACATTCTTTCTTCATGTGCCCGAGTTTGCCACAATGAAAGTAGATGATCCTTCCTCTCCTTGATTTTGATTGGCCTCTCGATCTTGATTGCCCTTGCCGCCCTCGATCCATTCTCCTAACACGATCAGCTAGAGCTAGAGCCTCTCCTCCCTGGTTTTCTGCAATTGACTTGTGTTGCAGTTTCTCATTCATTAAACTGTTGCTGACATCATAACTTCAAGGTCCCTATAGTTGTTGAAGTGCTCATAGCTACAATTAAATTTTCCAGCTGTCTGGCATAGAACACATTAGCAAAATAGCTCTAATTTCATCATCTAAAATGGTTTTAACAGAGGCAAGTTGATTAGTAATAATATTAAATGCATTCAAGTGCTCAGCAACTGAAACACCCTCCTTCATTTGAAATTATAAAGCCTCTTCATCAAGAACACTTTGTTTGATGTTGTGTTCTCATATAGATCATGGAACTTCTTCCATAATCCTTCAGCTGTCTTTTCTCCGAACACATTGAAATAAACATTCTTTGCTAAATATTGGTGGATTGTTGCAATTGCCTTTCTATCTAGTTTATCTTCACATTTCACACATGCATATGTTGGTTTGAGAAAAAAACTTGACATATACGTGCAAGCTTGATGTAAAAAAAACTTACGAACACCACGTTTCAACTCTAATCTCCATGGATCTCCACTTTTCAAATTCCAGAAACACATTTTAACATAGGTCCACGACCTTGTTTTTCTTGCAGCAACTGTCTTTTAGTTCCAGCGTTCCTCAGCTATTCCCTGGACAGATCCTTCAACAGCTCCAGGAGTAACAACCAATGTTTTAACGAACGCTGTCAGAGCAAGGCGATGGCACTAAGCGGCTTGCACCGTGGATATTCGAACCTAGCTCTGATACCAGTGAGAGCATAAATAATATATTAAGAAAATATAACACACACTGATAACACTATTATGTTATATTAAAAATTTTGACGTAAAGTTGTATACGCAATATGAAAATGCCTCTTGGAGTTGTGGAAGACTTAGTAACGTATCATTGAATCTACACATCTAAGAAATGAAATGTACTAACTTTCAACTGCGTGAAACTTGGCGTATATGATTACCACCTTGTTGACGCAACGATGAAGCATATGAATATCATATGGATTTAAAATAAAAACACATATATATGCAATGCATAATTTCAATGTAATCTGTATTATTTATAATTTGTGAAGTAAGGATGCATCCCGTAACGTTAGGAATGGAAACAATTAGGATCATTTCCTTGTATAGGTACCCAATTTTATTTGCCTATTTCCAAACAGTCGTATATTCAATTATCAATAATGACAATCAAGTGGGTTGTGATACATTTGATACATTGTAGTTGATATTTTTGCAGGTAAAATATCTTAAAGAAATATGTTCTTCGTGATAGTTGCATGGTCTAGGAGTATAGTTTTCCAATGGCATTGAAGACTGTTGAACTCAACGCAATATAATTATATAATTATAGTTTATCTAATTTCAGTTTTGCTTTGTAAGTAATGAGAGAGATCAATCCTTTCCAGAGAAGGTCATTTTGATAATATAAATATTTCTGAAAATATTCCTACATTAAAAAGGATTGTATTCGTCTTGATATTAGAGACATAACATCAACATCTCCCCCACAATGCACCACTTGCATAATAATACCACCATTTGAACTAACACATTTTATCAATATTAAGTCTCATCAAAAAGCCTGACTGAGTCCAAATTACAGGACCAAAAGATTGTTAGCAAGACAAACACGAACGCCACCATCTCCAAAAGGTCAATGAAATTTGATCAAATTGGGAATAAGGAAAAACATAAATGATTTTGTAATGGAAGGGTAGCCAAAACAAACATCCCACCCATCATCAAATGACCCCACAGAAAATTTTTGACGGAAAAAGGAATCGTTACTATAAGTGCCACCATCACACTAGGAGATCGAAGTTTGATCAAAATGGGAATAAGGAAAACACGAGAAGAAAGGGTAACTAAAAAAGACAATCCACCCACCTTCGAATGTTTCACAGAAATATTTTGACACAAAAAGGAATACTTATAATTTGGTCAGCTGCGGCTTGCATTTTTGCACCTTGAAACATGAAATTGAATTTTACTCCAGAATCTTTGATTTTTAGGTACATTGCACTTTGAGAACCATTTGTCTTTCAAATTTGTTTTGAACCCCAAAACCTAAAGTTGTAATCAGAGGTCTCTATATTACAAGAATCTCTCATTTACAAATGCTGTCTATTTATAAACTTGCTTTTGAACACAAATGATAAAACAATCGCTGAAAGTTTGTGTTCCGTTGGCATGCATTTTTATACACTTTACAAATGCCATTTCAGTCAAGTAGTGCCTCAAACCATGAGTCTATTTACTATCCCTGGAAACCACACAAGTAACTTTCATAACAATTTTAATTTGTACCCTTAGAGATTACACTTTAGTTCTCATCCCCCACACTTGCAAGGACATGCTTCTTTTCCTGTGTAATTAACTCATTTATCTGGTAATATGCTCCAATTCTGTTCACAGTTCCTTGAGTTCACTGTATGCTACATTGCTTTCTATTGTTTCCGTTGTAGCACTTACATCAAAAGAGATGCCATTCATGGGTGTTCCCAATGGTTGAGATTCTTCTATCTGTACTGACAAATTTGATTGCATTGGCGTTTTCTCCTTAACATAATCTTCTGAATCACTCAATGGCAACGAGAACCAAGGTTTGGAAATAGCGAGATACTGGTCAGTGAAAGAATCATCACCTGTGTCAAACTGTCGTTTCTGCTGCAATGTATCTTCTGTTTCGTTCTCTTCTATCTCTTTGAGTATCTGTTGTTTTGATAGTTTAAACCTTTTCATATTCCCTGAAATGACAATAAGGTAGTGGTTAAATGGATGCTTCATGTACAACCCATCAATGCTGGAAAAATGTAAATTTGTATGACACTCCTAGTAAAAGTTGTTCAAGTGATGTACGTGATCTGATTGGATTTTGAAAAATCAAAATGCTAAGTTATTAATTCTTCGGTTAATATTGTGCTTAAGAACCTCTGGCTTTTCATGCGTGGTGTATAGTAGTATACCTAATGACATCGCAGAGTGCTGAGGTGGGGAGATGATGCTTGTCGGAAAGTGATTGGATCAATTCTAATGTGTAGTCCCCCTGACCCAGCTTGGCAGCCCGTAAGGCCAGGCCTTCGTAGCAGAGGTTCAATGGAGTTACCCAAGTCCACAATGGGGAAGGTCCATCAATAGACCTAGTAGCATGTAACAAACAGACCCTGTTTGTATTGAAGACATTTATTTTTATAAAAGATATATTGATTTTTTGGAATGAATAAGAATGACGATTATACAACAGCCCTCGTGATGGTTTACTTCCAGCATTGATCGATCATGTGCCACTTGAACTTTCATTTAATTAATTAATTTATTATTATTTATGTTTATTATTATGCTTATAACTTTGTTTCCCTTTAAAAAAATGCTTTGTCCTCAAAGCATAGCAAACAAGATTTTCTCTGGTTAGACACATTTCCATGGTGAAATGAAGTTTATTTGTTTTAATGTGTTTGACTACATTCAGAGCGGAAGTTTCTAACACCTTATAAATTCCATTCAACACCATATAATTTATAATGTTGTCCTTGCCAATTAAATTCCATAAAGTATTCATGAAGGCTTATAATTAATTTAATAATATAATATAATTTCTCAACTGCTCAACCATTCCACACCTAGCACTAAATTGAAACCTTGTGACATTTTGCTACTTCTTTAACCATAGAAAAAGTCCATTAACAACTATCACGATGAGGTCTTTAGTGGGTTACACAAAAAGGTTGGGTTGTTTAACAACAACAATGTCTATACAATTGTCAGCACTGTCATATCTACAATTATTGCGACATTGCAATTTTTTTATAGCTCCTTTAAACTTCAATCTTAGGTTGTGGTTGCCCTATGATAGTTATTGGTGGAACTATAAGGTTGCTTTCATTTTTTCTTAAAGACTGGATACTCTCCTTTGTGAGATGGGTGGAACGTATTTTGAAATTGATGGTTGTCAGTGGACTTTTGGGGGAAATTATTTTTCGTTGACGTTTGTTGTCTTCATTTCTATTTGGCTAGGTACATGAGATTGAAGCTAGTGATGCTTTTTGTTGTGTTTGATCATGGTTTGAGATTGTATGTTATATTGATTTCATCATCTGGGTTATGTTCTTCTACTTGCCTTCCATCAACTATTTTATAGTAGTGTAATCACATGTCTTTACATCTATGCCCCGGTGTCCATTTTTTCCCACACTTACGATCATTGTTTTCTTTCTTTTTCCTTCTCTCTGAGTTACTATTGGATGTGTCTGAATCCTTTGTAAGTATATAATTTCTTATTGTGGCATCTATACCCTCGCATCTCCACAATATCTACATTTGTTTATTCACTTCTTATCTGAGTCTTGTTGCAGATTTTCATCTTCTCTAGTGAATGATGGCTGCTTGTTATTTTGATCAATTAATTTTGCCACGTGTCTAGCATCCTCAATTATTCTAGGGTTCCATAGCTTTATTTCACTGCGGATGTAATCCTTCAATCTACAAATGTACATTTTTAGCAATTGTTCATTTGCGAATCCATTTTGTCTTGTGGCCAAAACTTCCTATTCGTGTGTGTAGTCATTCATGTTTCCCTTCTATTTAAGATGAACAAATTTATTGTACAAGTCATCATCTTCCTTGTCATGGAACACTTTTATTCGGAAAGCTATGAAACTTTGCCAATGAAAAGAACAAGCATAACATTTTTTCATCCACCATAAAGACCAAATGTAAACTTCCTCTTCTAAGTTATTGGAGGCCATCATTAATTTTTTTCTTTCATCCAATGGGGGGATTCAATTCTAAAATCCCTTCCATTTTGTTGGCCCATACAATTGCTCCTCTATGTTCTTTACCATTATATTTCAGTAATTCCTTTTTAATTTGTTGATAATCTCTATATGAAACTCTTGTGTGATAGTGCCTAAAAAAATTACTTCAACTGTTTCTTGATATCCTTGATCATTTGTATTTTGTGATTCTTGACTTGATGTTGGTATCCGCAAGCTAAGGGTTTTGCAATTAATGTGTCTAGCCTTTCAGTTAGCTGGTCAATTCTTTTGCCCTAGAAGTTAAGTATTCTTGTTGTCATTTCTCATTCTCCATACAATTTTCCATCAATTTTCAACATTTTCTATCAACTTGTCAAATCTATCTCCTTTTCCTATTAATTTATTAATTTTCCCTATTAACATTCTTTGTCCTTCAACCTACTTCGTATGCACCTTTTCAACGTTGTCGAGACGATGTCTTAGGCTATTGACCCATTTCTATATCAGTTAACAGCTGCAAGTATTTGTTCATTCTTTTCTTTCTTGATTCCATTTTTTATTTTATTTTTATTTTTTTAAATTTACAACATTTTATAAAGTGAACTTTAAGAAAAGTCTTTCGGTAGAAATCACATAAGAGAAATTTTTGGCGGACGCGTTTCGAACCAACAAGTGTGGTTCATCATCAGGACCAGATGAAGAGTCAAACCATGGCAAAGGCTTAAATAAAGAGCAATGTAAAGACCATAATCTCAAGAAACGGCTATTTTTGAACAATAATATTTAATATTAATTTATTAAAAAAAAAAAAAAAAATGTTATTAAGTAATGACTAGATTAGACGGCTAGTTTTTGAAAAAAAATATTTAAATTATGATATTAATTTATTAAAAACAAATATTATTAAGTAACGGCTATATCAAACGGTTAGTTTTTGAAAAATAATATTTAAATTAACTTATTAAAATCAAATATTATTAAAAATTATATTAATGGGAAATAATCGGAAAAAAAAAACAACAAGAATAAAAAAATCAAGTCAAACTCCAAACAAGGAGGGAAGTCAAACTATTTTGTAGCAACCTTTTGAGCATGAAAATGATGCAAGTGGGTATGCCATTGGGGAAATCCTTATGCAAGTAGGAATACCAATTCACTACCATCTAGAGTCATTACATGGGGCAATGCTCAACTACCCTAGTTATGATAAGAAACTATTTGCCCTAGTTCACTTGTCATCCAACATCCCTATGATGATCTATAGATAGCTAGCCTCAAAGGCCCTCCATTTACTCTCCAATTAGTGATTTATGACATCGAACTTACTCATCAAATGAAGATGGGTCATATATTATAAGATATGTTAACCAGTTTTGTAATCAAGTGCTTTCACTTAATATTTAAGGGCATTCTAGTATGGGTCACAAGTTGAATTGGATGATATACCACTTTTGGTTGCATCCTTGTTCTCATGCTTCACCATGGTGGTTATCCCTTGCCCCTAGTCCAGTGTGACCTTCCTTGAGGCCTTTCTTTCCACTATCCAACAATGGAAGAAATACAAGGCACTGATTGATGTTGCATGTCCATAGTAACCCACACTTAACATTTTCCATGTTTCCCTTCTACCCACATCCCATGTTGGGGTTGATTGTTATCTGTTACTAGTATTGGTTCCCTGTTTTCCTCATTCTTGAGTAGGGGTTTGAAAACTTTGTCATAAGAGGTTGATGCAGCAAAAAAAAAGCAAAAAGAATTAGCCATGATGATAAAATGCAAAAAAATAAAATATAAAAATGGGTGGGATATAATAAAATGCATGGACAAAATCCTATCCTGAGCTCTATTCCCCTCATTAGTCCTCACCTAGTTCCTGGTTGATGCGTGAACAATCAAAATGAAAGGAACTTTGATATCCCAACCCAAATGAACAATAAGTTGCTTCATCTCTAAGGGATAAACGATGCATGAATGAAAGTTTGCAACCCAAGCTATGCAAGAAAATAAATCAATGAAGAAACAAGTGCAGAAGAGTAGTGGTAAAAAAAAGCTAATGAAAGGGGTGACTCAAGTTCCACGATTGCTCCCTCTTCACATTATAACACTCAAGAATGATCAAATTTCATAGTCGGTACAAAGATGGTGGCATCCTCCATGAAGTAAACTCCCACCATACAATTATCCACTTGCACTTGTTGATTGATGCGTTGACCTAAAAATTGTTCCTTTCCTTAGGGTTGGAAGAACTTAATAGGGCCTTTGGATAACCCTCCCATAACTAAGCACAATAACTTGTTTACAAACCCTAAGCTAGAAAAACATTTGAAGATGATGCTTGTGTGAAGTACTTTGGCGCCTTTTGCATTAGATATGGCCCACTCTGATGCTCTTATGGTTATTTTACCTATAATGATGACTTCACTTAATTTTGAGGGTATGTTTCAACTACTTGCTCCCAAGTATAATTTCCATCCCTTGAGGGATTGTTCGAGACTTCTCCAACAAAGAAGACCTCCAACCCCACTTGATGACCCTTCTAAGCACTATAGCTAGGATTTTGACCACTTTATGAGGCGCATTGACCTTGGGATGTATCCAATGTTGAAATTCTAGTGTAGCTAGGACTAGAATAGCTTTTCACAATTGAAAACTACTTCTATTGATGCAATCAATACCTTCTTTATACTTTAATCAACAAGTAGCTATACATGAAAAACTTCAACCATTAAAATCTTCAACAAGAGCAATAAATAGAGATCACAATGAACAATAAACAATAAGAGACGAGACAACGAGATTAGGCTCATAGCCAAGGCAAAACCCACAAGGAGAAAACCCAAAATTCTTTCCTTAAGAGAGAGATTCTTTCCATCAAAAGCACATCAAAATGTTCCTACAAATCCAAATTATTCTTCAACGAGAAATACCAATCAAATTTTTCTACATAAAGAGAGATTCAACTTCAAATCAACTGCATTGGACTTCACAATTAGGCCGAAGATCAGTCATGTGATCACTATAACAAGAGGCTGAAATGTAGTTCTTAAGCCACCACAAAAAACTCATTGAACAGTCACAAAAACTCGACCCAAAACCCACGGTCAACTCAGGTCAGCGTCACATCAAAAGAGCGAAACTGCAGCCAGTGAAAGTCAAGGTCCTTCTGAAGTCTTCACCTCCAAAATGAACAAAACAAAAGTCAATTTGATGCCCAAGTCAACTGTAATCAACGAGCCTTAAAGAGATAGACAACATAGCTAAAAGAAAATCCTTTTCTGAACTTCGCATGTGTGAATAAGCTCTGAAGTAGTAGACCGAACTTGTTGAGTTAATGATAATAAAAAATGAAAGCCAACGAGCACATATTTATATGAGTCATTTGTGGGCTAATTAGCCCTAATGGGGCCAACATGTAGGTTTCTTGAAGCCGACTTTTAGGAATCGACAAATTAAATTCTTCTTCATGTTTTGCAATGAAAATTTCCAACCATAGCTACACCATTTTTCAACACTCCCTCTTAGCTAGGGAGGTAGTTTTTCATTCTCTCTCAAAATCAATCTTCCCGACCAATTCATAGGTCTCACGACCCACAACCTAAGGAAGGTAACAGAATCCAAGTTTCTCTCTCTCTCAAACTTATCATAAGGAAAGATACATAGCATCCATCTCACAACATCTTGCCAACCACGAGGTCTAATCATCGTCATAGAAATGTTCTTCAATCAGGCTAATCTTGTTTGCTCCCTCTGAGTACAGAGCCTATCACGAACCTTTTTGTCACACTGTTCTTCCAATATTTGTAATGATTTTCCTCACCTTGGCAGTCTTCATTATGTACCTGCAATCCTCATGAGGAGGCTATTGAAGAACAAGAACAACCAAGCAAACCAAGAGACTCATAATGAAACAATCAAGATAATACTTATCTTTTGAGAGTGTGTCAAGTCCCTCTTGATCTTGGCCTTCTCTGATCGAGTCAATCTCATCACATTATAAAGGAGTCCATACCATCATCAAAGAGTTCACAAGGAGTCCATCATCCACATCTTCACATCAAAATCAACGAAGAGTTCACATCCACATTATCAAGGTGTTCACATCATCATCAACAAAGAGTTCACATCAAGGAGTCTGCACCATCAAAGAGTTCATCATCATATTAACAAGATGTCAAATCTTCTTAAACGAAAGCAATTCAGTCCAGGGTTTGATTCATACGCCCTAGGCTTTCTTTTCCAAAACCCTACCCAAGGTTTACAAAACAATCCAATGTCAGTAATAATTAAAACAAAGAAATACAAGATACTTATCTTTTTGAGATAGTGGCAGGTCCGCCTTGATCTTTAAATACATCCTGCAAATCAGCCTTATTACCAAGATGTCAACTCATTCAAGAGCTAGGGAAGTAATTAATCCCCATGACCAGGCTTTTTCATTTGTAGTTCCTTTTGACTTGATAGCATTTTAATCCCAAGCCCTAACGCTTATTCTTCATCGATCATTCTTGCATTCTTCATCATTTTTAACAAAGGCAATTCTAGGGTTTCACAAACCCTATGAATTTATTGTTCAAGCCCTTAGAGATCTGCAAGTCTTCAGCCAAAACATGAAACCAAAAATAATCCTTCAATTGAAGACTTATAGTGGAGCTATAGGTCGGTTATTTAGCAATGAGTATCGTCCTTCTTCTACTGGAAAATTTATATGGGGCATTGTTTTTGAGGTTCTTGACTTCAAGGAGTATTCCTATATTCGACTATCTTTCTTCCACACATTTCATGTAATCAGATTCCTTAGAGGTGTAAGGTAACTTGGAGCCTAGACTTATCATGGATCCTGCATACTACAATCATTGCTCATGAGTCGGTTCTTCTTGTTAATGCAACACATCCTCAAAGATGATTGTAGTTCTTTTTGGATTACACCGATCACATATTGTTCAATTTACGACCACACTGACATATACCATCACTATAGGATATACTCAAGTCCCATATATTGTCCAAGTTTCATTATCATATCAAGTTATTGTCAAGTCAATTAATGTTGCATCATACCATTGACATATCAAACATATGTTTGAGAATGTTTACATAAGAATTATTATATCAAGAGTACTATCATATATCATCAAAATCACACCCAAATTATACATATTTCGATCCCTGTTACTCATGCAAGTATTGTGTACATATTACATACCCCTCAATTTGTATTAAATGTGTCTCTCATAACATGTCCTAGATGTACTGTAACAATTCGGATGGACTGTAACAGCTCGGATCTTGACAGGGCATAATTCAGGTCACCGTCATATTACTGTTTGCCATGTTATACATATTGTCTGCCATGTCACACATACCATTAGGGAGCGGGAGTGAGAGCGGGGGGGGGCACTCCCCTGCAACCCTGATACCAACGGTGTCTACCATATCATATATATACTGCCTGCCATGTCATACATACTATCTACCATGTCATACATACCAAGGGTGTTTGCCATGTCATATATATGAATCATTGTTAATGACATACATACTATAAAGGTGTACACAAACTCGCATCATTACTTAGCAATTGTTATAGCAACTCAGATCATATAAATCAACCATACAGTAGCAACTTTGGGTCATGTATAGTGCTACAACATACTCACATACATACTCCAGCATACTTCACATCATATAATGTCATACCTTAGGAGATGGCTTGGATTATATGAATACCACTTGCATCACATACATACGCAATGTATACTTTGCAATTTGAGCACTCCATATAACATACCTTTGTCACTAGATCATGTAAATTGCGTAACACATCGATCAAGCAATTGTAGCATTTGTCACCTTAGAACAACTCGGATCTTACAGCAACATACTCACTGTAACATCTGGCAACTTGAAGTATACCTTTTAATAGCCCTAGTATCTAACTCGGTTCATTTTGAAGTAACTCGCATACAGAGCATCATATCATCATAAGGGAACAAAACCATATATGGATGAACTTCAGAGCCTTAGACATAGAAGTCTCCACAGAACTCAGAAGATGAACTCACATATGGTTGTCAAAGATTAAGCCAAAAAATGCTCGCATATTGTCTAGAAGATGCCATGATCAAGCCTAGAAAATACAAAAAATAGAAGCCCAGAACAACTCATATTCTAGCCTAGAGATTATACACATTCTTGCCCCAGAAAGCTTATTCTTATGCCTTCATTATTATCGGTTTTAAGAATCTCGACATGAGAGTAGACAACACCTATATATCTCATAGTGACTATTGCTTGATCAAGAATCACCACTGTTCTTGCAGATAGTGAATGAAATAAAACAATCCACTATCACGTTCCTTTGTTGTACACTAGAAGTTTACACAGTTGGATAAGTTAGAACAGACTACTTTTAAAAGTGTAAACCATTTCCCACTGCATGTATGGAATTTGTTTAAGGAGTTATCCATTTCACACTAGGATTCCATTATGAAAAGCTATAAGTTACATTGAATTGAGTTCAAGTAAATCATTCGCTATTTCTATGGGTTCCTGAAGCGCCACACCAACTCTTTCAATGATTTGCTTAAGGTTATTTTAATAAATCAAACCTTCAGGCCTTGTTTAGCATAATTCATTTCCAGAAGCTAAGCAATCCTTATTGTCAAGGAATCCTTCACAGGTGTCTTTCTCGGGGTGGTTCACTGACTTTTCTTCAACCCAACACTGATAACATGTTGAAATTCTAGTGTAGCTAGGACTAGAATAGTTTTTCACAATTGATAACTACTTCTATTCTTTATACTTTAATCAACAAGTAGCTATACATGAAAAACTTCAACAATTCAAATCTTCAACGAGTGCAGTAATCTTCAACAAGAGCAATAAATAAAGATCACAATGAACAATAAACAATAAGAGGGAAGAGACACCAGGATTAGGCTCACAGTCAAGGCAAAACTCACAAGGGGAAAACCCAAAATTCTTTCCTTAAGAGAGAGAGAGATTTTGTCCATCAAAAGTACATCAAAATGGTCCAATAAATCTAAACTACTCTTCAATGAGAAATATCAGTGAAAGTCTCTCTGCATAGAGAGAAAGTCAATGTCAAAACAGCTGCACTAGACTTCACAACTAGGCCGAAGATCAGTCTTATGATCACTGTAAAAAAGGCCAAAATGTAGTCCTTAAGCCACCACAGAAAACTCATTGAATAGTCACTAAAACTTGGCCTAAAACCCACAGTCAACTCAGGTCAACGTCACATCAAAAGAGCGAAATTGCAGTCAACAAAAGTCAAGGTCTTTTTGAAGTCTTCAGCCTCCAAAATGAACAGAACAAAAGTCAATTTGATGCCCAAGTCAATTGTAATCAACGAGCCTTGAAGAGATAGACAACATAGCCAAAAGAGAATCCTTTTATGAACTCCACATGTGTGAATAAACTCTGAAGTAGTAGACCGAACTTGTTGAGTTGATGATAATAAAAAATGAGAGCCAACGAGCACATATTTACGAGTCATGTGTGGGCTAATTAGCCCTAATGGGGCCGACATGTAGATTTCTTTAAGCCGAATTGTAGGAGTCAATAATTTAAATTCTTCTTCATGTTTTGCAATCAAAAATATCGACCATAACTACATTGTTTTTCAACATCCAACATTGATAATGACCCTTTGCTCTCCTTCCAAAGCCCAAAACATTGCACATTGAAGCTAGGATGTTGACTAGAAGACAAATGTACCCAAGAGAACATAGGATGCCCTCATGCTAACATTGTAACTTCTTGATGTACATTTCCTTGTTTTTGGACCAATTTGAAGATGATAATGATGACTTGAATCCCTCTTGAAGGGATGGTGCACCTTTCTAGATGATGACATCATGCCCTAGCCTTTTGATGTCACCCTCATTTGACTTGGAGTGATGACATGGGCTTGGTTGATGATATGCTGATGAGGAGGGTTTTGCTTGATGATTGGACACGTTGATGGGAAGATGGATTTTGATTGAGGAGAACTTTGTTTTTACCCATCCATGGCACAATTTGATGGAGATATTCACCTTTATAGGATGGCATCACCCTTGGAGGATGTGGGCTAAAGGGAGGCATATTGTTATGTTTTATCATTAAGATAACTATCCTTTAGATCAGCTTGTGACATACTTAACTTGTAATCACATATTTCATTATTTTTAAGGCTTTTAGCCAATTTTAAACCTAAATCAACTTGGTTTCCCTCTTATAAATAGAGGGAAGTCGATTTAGGAGGATTCAATATCACATACTCATTATTACTCACAAGAGAGAGTGTGCATTATTCTTTTCCTTTTGGACACAATGGAGCATTGATATACTACATAGTGAATTGTCTTAGGGAGGGTACTATGCTTGGACTGGTTTTCTCTTGGAGTTTATGAAGTGATTTTATGGTGATTTATACAACTATATTGTGGGTAATTTTCTTCCATTTTGCAAATGTTGTAGAATTAGGGTCTCACTGAAATTTTCATCTTAATGTATTGAACCTATTATGTCTCAAACATGTTCTTTGCAAAATTATCACCAAGTATCCATCAAGAAAACTTAGTATAGCATTTGTTGACCTTAAATCTCTAATTGCTTGAAAATCATTAGGGTTTTGATGGAGATATTCTCTCTCATAAGTTGCTCCAATCAAGTCTTCTGCTATTAACCTCCACCTTTGACTCCATATGCCCAAGATTGATAAAAGCACTAGTCTATTTTGTGTGTCAATCTTTTACAAATATTAAAACCCTAAATTTTCTTTTTTTTTACTTTTTAAAGGGAAAATCAAGGTTAGGTTATGACAAAATCTGTATTAAATAACATAAAATATCTTGGACATTAGATTCCTAGGGTTAGGCTTTGCATTTATTAAATTGAAAAAGAAAAATATCATTTTATATGCAGTTTTCTACTAGGGCTGATGTCTAGGGTTTTATAGTTGTTTTATGCATTTTCAGCCATTGAAAATTGCTGCAACCTTCTCCCTTGTTTACTCATTTAGTAGCCTTGCTTATTTATGGTTTATAGTTAATTATAGGATGTTTATTGTTATCATAAATCATGCATGCTATAAATTGTGCTTATTAAAAACCCTCATTTATAACAGCAATCATTAATTTCAAGGTAACATGTGTTTGGGATACATTTAAGCCTCTCCAAGACTTTTCAAACCCTCTAGAATTAGCCATAGGTCGCCATAGGTCCTTTGAACTCATTGCTTCGTCTCACCCAAAGCCTTATCTCATTGAACATTATCCCTGGGTGTATATTTAGCAAAGTCCTTGGACGGTATTCAACCTAGAAGTTCTTGGGTTCCCTAATCTCCGAGACCTGTTGGGGAAGGCCCCATTTGTGGGGATAGTATCCATCCATAGAATAGCAAGGAAACAAATATTAAGGTGACAATGGTGGCTGATCTCATTATTTCCCTTAACCTAGAGTGCTTAGTGAGGCTTTGCACTGAAGTGCTAGATTTTGTGGTAACAAGCCCTTAACACATAAATCACTAAATGAGAATTATAGGAAGGATGCAGATTTTGGGGACAGCTGGGATGGAGATTCAGTTGATAAGGAAAGCTCATACTTATTGATTTGTTGGACATATTGGTGTTGGAAAGACCACTACAAATTTACAAAGCTATGCTTACTAACCTAAGATGCATGAGCAAGTTTCCAAGATTATCAAAGGTTGAGTTCTAAGTAGCATTATTAATCCAAATGATAGGAAATTTATGTTGTAGATGCCATTATCAGTACTAAGCAGACCTTGGAAAAATACCTCTATGGATTTTGTTGGAGGTTCATATATGTCAAGGAGAGGTTGTGGTTACTTCTTTGTGGTTGTGAACCAATTCAACAAGATGCATGTGTTATTTCTTGTAAGAAGACCATCTCAAGTCGTGAAGTAGATGAGTTATTCTTTGCCAATGTATGGGTACATTTTGGCATGCCAAGTTTAACAGAATTCCATTGAGACTACAGATTTTTGAGCAAGTTTTGGACGACATCGTAAGAAAGGATGGATGCAAAGTTGAAGCATTCCACTACTTTTCATCCTCAAATTGAAGGGCAAATTAAAGTTGTGAGAAAAACTTTGCTCCATTTGTTGAGAGGACACAACAACAGGCACACAAGCACATGGGATGAAAAAGTAGTTTATATTCATCACTCTTACAATGGGGCAATTCATTCCTCCACCCATAAATCTTCTAAAGAGCCTTGCTTTGGTCATTTTCCACCCTTACCTTTTGATGTTGTTGATGGACAACAAAAGGAAGACATCCAAGAAATGCAAGAAATGCCAGAAGTGGCAAAGAATAAAACAAGTTCATAGAGAAGATCAAACAAGTTCATTTGAAAGTGAAGGAGCAACATGAGAAGAGTCTAACAAAAATACAAGCCTACACATAACCAACACAAGACCAATCACAAATTCCATGTTGGGCACAAAGTGAGACTTTATCTTGGTAAAAAATGTCTATAAGAGGCAACCAATAAGTTGAAGTTGTTGAAGTTGTAACTAGTGTCGGTCTTCATATTGTAATGTAAATCTATCATTGATGTATTTATTACATTCATTATTATATTTCATTTTTTTATCAAAGCATGTTCTTCATGCTTATAGAGGCAAAAAGAATTTATTGAGTCAAAGAAAAATATATTTGAGTCATGTCCCATTTGGACATTTGTAAGAAAAAAGGAATTTGAATTTTTGTTTGACTCAAAGTCCACCAAATGAACAAGTCGGCATGGCCCTCCAAAGTGGCACCATTTTGACCCTCCTGGGACATGGACAACTATATATAAGAGGCAGTTTGACTCATTTGGGAGATCATCCAATCACACAACAAGAAGTACATCTGAAGCATACGAAGGAAAACAAGGAGCAAAAGTCAAAGGAGAGAGAAAACCTTTTGTTGACCAAAATTTTTTATGAGGACAACTCGCATGTGTGAGGAAAAAATTCTTTGTACAAGCCAAATTTGTTGTGCTACTGCAAGCCTGAAATTTCAGGGAGTTGACGAGTATGACCTATGTTGACTTTGACTTTGGATCAATGTTGCACGAAACGGCCCCTCCCCACCCCCCAAGGATCCAAACTAGGAACCGCGTCCCATAAGAATCTGTGGGGAATCTGCAGTGGATCGGGCACGGATATGTACAGATCCCGAGCTGACTCGAAGGGAGACAAGCAATTCCACAGGGTTCTAAATTTATTTATTTATTTTCTTTGACTTAAGTTGGTTTGGGACTTCTTAGACACTCCCAAGGTGCTCCCTTGATGCTCCTTAGATGCTTCCTTAGGTGCTCCCTAGATGCTCCTTTATCTTTCATTTTCATCATTTTACTTAAATTTTTAACATTACCATGAAATGATTTAAGATGTTTGAGAGTGGTTCTAGCCTCATCGGACTTCATATGGAGAAAATAGAATTTCATATCCTATTCAAAATTCAGCAGACTTAACAGTTTTCAGGAGTTCAAGATCAATGGGATTGTGGCATTTCATTAGATTATATCATGTATGAGGTAATGTGATTGGCATTTAGTTAAGAGCACCAAGCCCTATATGTACCCTAGTGTTGGTGGTGTTAATCGTTGAACTCCTTTGTCATGCCCTTAGCAAAAAATTACCTTTCAATCAAGTCAAAATCATCGATCAAGCATGTTAAGCATTTTTTACCATATTTTAAGGCTTGGATAAGGTAGTTTGATCAAAATTGGGCAATGTTGACTAATATCCCCGGATAATCGAGGTAGAGGCAAAGGCTAGACAAGAGGAGAAGAATCTAGATTCTAGATGGTTGATTCGAAAAATTAATCATTAACATACAATGGATGCCATATCTATCCTAATTTATGTACAAATATGCATGTTTCCATATCTTCTACAACTAATTTGGTATTTTGGATGTTTTTTTAATATAAATGCAAAAAAATATAATATATATAGTAGACGCTTCCTAGATTTTTGGGAAATGAAGCTTCTGCAGATCCGCTTCCAAAAAAACATCCCCACTTCGTCGTCGTTTCGTGCAACATTGCTTTGGATGTGACTTGGAGGAGCGCTGGACTTGGAGTTTTTGGTGGCAGTTCTAGTCTTGGTCTTTGATATCTCATTTTGATCTGATTCTACAAGAGAAGGATTGTTGGGTTTTCCCTCTTGTGGGGTTTTGCCTTGGCTTGGGGCCAGATTTTTGGTGTTCTTTGTCTCTTTGTGATCTTTATGCTTTGAACAATTGTATAATTGTTTGATGAAGAGAACATAAAAATAATAAGAAGATAGCTAATATTCACAAGTGTTTATCAAGAAAGAGGAATCAAGCATTAAACTATCTAGCACTTGGTTTCTCAACAAAATCCTTTGAAATATGGACCTTTTAATATCATTAACAAGTCAATGCTAATGTTTTCAAGCTAAACCTACCTCCTTATATAAGAATGTATTTTGAAATCAATGTGGAGAACTTGTGATTGTTGGAATTGACCATGCTAGATGGGGAAGAGGTAAAAGCAAGCCTTGCTTACAATGGGATATTTTGCACCATATGTACTTAAGGAATTGGAGGGCACAATTTTGCAAAAGAAGTTCTAGGTGTCTTCAAGAGGATAATAAGAAATTTAGCAAATTGGCTTGATGGCACTTGAGTCCCCACCTTAGTGTCCAAGGTTTTGTGGAGTTACCTCAACCCTACTAGGGTAATCCCAATAAAGGGCCAAGTTGCATTGGAAAGGACGACCACCAAAAGGCTCTCGCTAGACAACCTAGAGGCCACTTCAAAGACTCCAGTCCTTTAAAGACAAGGTTTTCCTAGAGCTACCTCAAGTCTTCATTAAAGAGAACCATCCTAAGGCTTGGTGACATTATGATGTGGTCCCTGCAAAGTTACCTCAACCCATCTTTTCTATCTTGTTTCCAGGTTCGTCGTGTATTTTGTCAGACACTAGCTTTTCTATGTCCTTCATGTCCTGTGTCCTCATTTCAAGTGATTTTGGAGAAATCCATACACAAAGATACAATGTTTACCTTGGAAATCCAAATGGGAAAACTATCTTTGAATGGATGCTCAATCTATTTTAGCACATGGTCATTGGTGGTAGGCACACAAGCCGTGTCTTTTGTGTCTTGTTTCCAAGTTCGTAGTGTCTTTTGTTGGACACTAGATTTTCTATCCTTTGTTTCATGTGTCCTCATGTCAGGTGATTTAGGAGAAATCCATACACAAAGACACAATGTTCACCTTGGAAATACAAATAGGTAACCCATATTTGAATGGATGCTCAGTCTATTTTAGCACATGGTCGTTGGTGGAAAGCACTCCCTTTAGTCCTTCTTGAGTCCCTATTTCCATTTGCAACTAGATTCTTGGTAGAGTTGTCCCACCCGATGGATTGGGGTAACTTTACAAGGACCCCATCATAATGTCACCAAGCCTCACGATGATTCTCTTTAATGAAGACTTGGGATAGCTCTAGGAAAACCTTGTCTCTAAAGGAGAGGAGTCTTTGAAGTGGCATCCAGGTAGTCTAGCTAGGAGCATATATATATATATATATGTGTGTGTGTGTGTGTGTGTGTGTTGGATTAACTCTACAGGGACCCCATAATAATGTCACCAAGCCTCACAATGGTTCTCTTTAATGAAGACTTGGGGTAGCTCTAGGAAAACCTTGGCTCTAAAGGAGTGAAGTCTTTGAAGTGGCATCCAAGTAGTCTATATATATATACACACACACACACACACACACACAGAAATAACAAATTACACATACAAAAATGAAATAAAGACATAAAGATTCAAATTTTGTTAGACTTTAGAAACTATTTACATGATACAAATTAAATCATACAACTAGTTACTACCTTGTACTTACTAGTCATACCTCAATGATGATCAAATGACAAGAAATTAGAACCATAAACAACAATTTTCTCATTAGATCACTAAAATCAAAATGTATTACGTAAATACTGAATTCACTACTACTATAAGTGGGAATGCCAAAGGAAAATACAAAATAGGGTAGATACTAGAACCTTAGATGGAAAAATATAATAGTTCGTGACTGTCAATAGTCCTCCTCCATGTCATAATCATCAAAATTAGCGTCACTACCACTACTCTCTCCTCCATCCTCCTCCTCTATATCCAATCCAATTTGTGCATCTATCAATGTGGAGGATGACCCCTCAAGAGAGTCACCATCCTCAAAAGTGATTGTCACTAACATTACTTCATTAAGATCCAAGTTGGCTAATGCCAACTTAACATGGTTGTCCAAATCCATATCACCAAGGAACATGTCCCACACATAGTTTTAAAAAACAAAACCAGTGTTCAAACCGACCACCTATCAAACCAGGTTTCGAATCGGATTCAATGAACTAGCTTTTAAATAAATACATTAAATACTTATTTTTTAATGAAAAAAATTAATTTTATAATTCCAAACAATTAGAGACAAAATATGCAAAGTTCGCTCATATACATACCATGTAAGGGTGAATATGTCAAAATGATACCAAGTGCAATACATACCAACACAAATCCATCTTAACTCTGGATCTACGAAGCATTGAGAGTGATCAAATTTCTCAAGATGCAAACCTCATTTTGAGTACAAAACCTAAGAAAATATTGCACCTCGAAAGATTTGATTCCTCTCACGCTTGGTAGATCTAGAGTTAAGATGGATATATGTTGGTTCTTAATGATATTATTTATATTTATATAGATTTCACATTTTTTATATAGAAATATTCTATTTTTATTTTAATAAATCTTGATTATACTATAGTTAGATTTTTTATAATTTCTTTAATTTTAATTTAATTTTTTATTATGATGCCTTATCATTATCTATTATCAATTTAATATATTTATTATTAACTTAGAAAAAAAATTATTGCAAAAATTGAGTTTTTATATACTTATTAATTATCTATTGTTGATTTCCATGATTGGGCTCAAAATATGGAAGGGTTTTCCCTTGGGTCAAATGGGATACAATTACACTGCTCGGAGAATGGGGAGGTTGGGGCCTGAAAAACTTGTCTTCCTTTTCAAGGGTGTTGGCAGCCAATGGATGTCGTTAACTAATATCTATAGTTAGTTTATGGGCAGAGGTGATCTACAGAAAGTACATTTATCCCATTTCAATCGATGACCTGATCAGGATCCCAAATAAGCATAAGTCAAATGTTTATGTGGTCTAGAAAGTTGTATCAAACACATTCAATGTGATTGAGAAGGGGTTGGCATGGAAGGTTGGATCTAGTAAAAAGTCCAAATTGGTCAAGACCCATGGGTGGGATGTGGAGAGAGTTATCTTCTTCCGCAAGATATGGTTAAATTCCTTAATGCAAACGAAAGGGTTACTCTAAACCAGGTGTTGAGAAATCAAGTGTAGCAAGCTTAGGTTTAATCTCTACCTTGATAATTAATTGTGAATGTTTAATATCTTCTTATTACTTCTTAGGTGTTCATCAAGCAATTATACAAATATTTAGTTTTTCAAGAAAAAGGCAAAAAGACAAAAGACACAAAAATTAGGCTCAAATCCAGGGCAAAACCCCACAAGGGGTAAAACCCAACAACAATTCTTCCCTTATAGAATCAGACCAAAATGAGATATCCAAGACCAAGACCAGAATTGCCACCAAAATTCCAAGTCTAGCCCTCCTCTAAGTCATTTCCAAAGTCAAAATCAATATAGGTCAAACTGGTCATACCTCCTGAAATTTCGCTCCTAAAATTTTGGGCGTGCACTAAGCTCTAAAATTCAGCGCTGCAACAAGATCAAAATTCGACCTTTCTTTACAGAAATTCTTTCACAAGTGCAAGCGCTTCCTCTCCTTCTTCTTCATCCTTTTCTTTTACCTTATTAGGATATGTTGCAGGAAACATGGTATAGAGGTCCGTTTTCATACGGAAACGGGTACGAAACGCGGAAGCACGTTTGGTACGACCGTGAAACGCGTTTCCGGCCGTACTGCCATGTTTCCCGTAACAGAAATGTGGCCAGTACAGCCGGAAACGCGTTTCAGGGCCGTACAACCCACGTTTCCTCATTAACTTATGTTTTTTTTAATTTGTTTTTTAATTTACTTTTAGGGTATGTTAGTGACTTCTTGTTGCTTCTAGATGCATGTCTAAAGTTACAAAAGTGAATTTTTGCCCTAGTGTTGATATGCAGTTCATCAGGAAGTTTGGGAGATATGCAGTTCATGGTAATGTTAAATTCTTAAAGTAAAAGTGATATTCTCCTTTATTTTTCATTTTCATCCTTTTACTTAAATTTTTAACATTACTATGAAATGACTCAGGATGTTTGAGAGTGGTTTCACCCT
>APFE030919116.1:91131-102263 GCA_000404065.3 Pinus taeda | reverse complement strand
CACCCTTGCATGTATATAAGGTGACTTATGGAGTAAATATAAAAAATTCTTTATTTATTTACCATACCTCTCATTTATATATATTTTTATTAATTATGCTTTATTTATTTACCATACCTCTCACTTATTTATATTTTTATTAATTTACCACACCTCTTTTATAAATATGTTATTTGGGCCTTTGGCCCATAAGATTCACTTAAATAAAACCTATTCTTGAAAATGGGCCAATGGAAGGTTGTAACTCCTAATTTCAAGGGCTAAATTTACCTTTTTTATGCTCTCCCTTAAAATAAGGTGGGCTATTTGAGGTGATTTGTAAAAATGTACTATGATACGAAATACTCGCCCACTAAAAATTTAAAACCCCTTAATTTCGCCAAAGGGCGAACATTCGCCCCTAAAATCACCCCTAATTCTGATATATATATTCCTCAAGTTCTCGAGCTACTCCTTCTGATATATATATTCCTCAAGTTCTCGAGCTACTCCTTTGTCTATTTTCAAGTTATCACTTGTTATTACTTATTAGAGACTATAATCCTAAATAATTTTCTTGTTAAATCAAACCATTTGTAAACATTACCTATAACTTCTTACTCAAAAGCTTGAAATAATGAAATTTTGAAAAACCTGATGAAAGTTACTAGCATAAGTTCATGTTCTATTTATTTATATCTATTTAGATATATCATGTGGAAGTTATACTTAATGAATAGTCTATAAATTAGTTTTAAATTAATCATTTTGGAATTTTCACTTGGTTGTTATTTTTTCTTTTCTTTTATTTTTTCTTTTTCTAAGGTTTAGCGTCTAATTGTTTTAGTATCAGGAGGAGATATATCAAGCATCTTCAAGCATCCAAACATGATTATACAAAATCATACAATGAGACTATCATAGCCTGAGATTTAAATATGTAAAAATTTTATACTTATCTGAATATATTGTAATGGCAGACAAATGGAGGAGGGATATCCATTCTCCACCAAACCATAGGCTATCTACACTACAACGTTCTTGCAATTGACCACCCTTGAAACAAAAAAAAGTGTAAGTGGATGCTTGATCAGGGAAATTAACACAAAGCTTAGTACAAACCCACAATTTAGAGTCCATTGTCTTCGTCATTGAAAAACTACCCTTTGTTAGTAAGCACCACAATTGTTCACATATTTCTCTCAGATGAATAAGAAGTATTCACCTAAGGTCCACTTTGGTTATTAATCAGTCTAATAGATTGAATCCATTGTTCAGGTGGTTTAACATTTTGATTTTCATAGAAAGCACCACAAGGTTCTGAATTCCACTATGTAGGTGGTTTAATAGCTCTCTAGCATGCACCAAAGTCGCTCATATTTCCCTTTCAAAGTAGTTTAACAACTATATAGCAAAAACCATAGTGATTTTGTCATCCACTAGACTTCCAAATAACCATTCAAGCTTAGACATAGTCAGGTAGCCTTAAGTACAATAACACAATAGATAACACGCCGAATGAGCATAGGGTTAGTCACAAACTCTGTCTCCACTCCATGTGTTCCATGCCTAGCCTCCAAGGAATTCTTTCTGACAACCCATTTTTTTGTTGCTTATCTAATCTCTGGTGTTCCTCATTATGTTTTTTTCGTCTATTTTATACTATGTTTCTATCATCTATGTTCTTCCTCCACATTAATTATTTTCCTTTTCCCCAACTTAGTGTTTTCCTTGTCCTCACTCCATGACAAAGATCAATATGGCCACAATTCTTTACCAATGCCATCAAATTCCATGTCTCCAGTTTCCTTTCAATGCAGTTTATGGAAGGTCAGAAAGTAGTGTTTGCAATAATGTAGCTACGAATACTTCTCACCTCTTCCTTTCCCACCCCTACTCCTGTGCATTCTAGTCCACTTCTTTGGGTCCCCTCTTCTCTTGAACACAATGGCCTTCTAATATTCAATATTTATTTTCCTCTTGGTATGAGCATTATATGCGCTCCCTTCAGCAAAAAAGTTTGCTCAAGGAATATTGGATTTCTCTTCCTAAGTATGTTTGTTGGAAAGTATGCTTGTTAAAGAATAAAACTATTTTCAAATCCATCTTGACTATTGCCAATAATGTTTCCCATAAGGCACTTTCATGTTTCTCTAATTTTAATTTCCCCACATTGGACCTATCTGTAGACAAAGATGAAATCATGTGGCTTGAACCATGGGCTTTACCTCATTATAGCCCTCCTCCGTATGGTGAACAAAAGCCTCATCTTGATTGGCTCCTCCATTTGCCTCTTAACAAATTTTCTTCATGGAAAAAGTGATCGAAGACCTTGATTCTCCAATTCGATGAGGCATCAAAACGAAACTAAGGGGTGGCAAGAGGGGGAGGGGTTATTTGCAATATCGGAGGAATAATAGTTGAAAAGGATTCTTAGGGCTTAGGACATAAATCCAATAATCGGGTAGAGGTGTATGGTCTCTATATGGGGCTTCTATTAGCCCAACAATGGAAAGTTAGAGATATTTTAATATCAGAGAACTATTTTCTTATTGTTTGACATCTGATAACAAGCTCCATCACCAAAGACAACACACTAACTATGATGCTTCAATAAGTCCAAAGTATCCTCACTTTTATCACTATTTCATATTCCTTTCATATCCTAAGTAACCCTAATTCAGAGGCTAATTGAATGACCAATAAGGCCTGCGAGATGAATGAAGGAAGAATTGAAATGAATGGTGTAAAAGGCTAATCCCCTATCCACTAATGGTAATCTCAGTATGGTCATTCTTTATAATCTCTCCCTCTGCACAAAACCTAAATGGAAGCCTGAGCCCTCCCACCACTAATCCCCCAAAAATACCCTCGTTCCCCACTGTCTCTCCACATCTCAATTCCCTGAAGGCTACACATTATACCTCATCCCTTCATTTCATGATCATCTACTCTCTTATCATGATGAATCTACAATTCATTTGCTAACTTATCATGACAGTTAGTTGGCCTCAACTTCATGCAAGCGTGAGGATATTATTGTCTTCCTCCCAGGACAAGGATCAGACCAGGAAACATCAAGTGTTTCTCACAAAAATTCCCTCAACAAGCGAGTCACATTTACTCCCATCGATAAATATTAGACTGCTTAAACATTTGAGGATCAAGACAAGCGTGCAAGAATTCTTTCTTTCACCAAGCTAATGATGGAATTGTAATGGTATCCGGGTTCCTCGACCACCATACTTCAACTTTGCATGTGGCATATAAGCGCTAAACTCCATAAATTAGCTTGGGGATGATTAATTTTCTTCATTCGACTAGTTATTGGAATGCCTCATCTTGAGTTAGTGAGAATATGGTTTGCTAGAATTTCTCTTGTGAAGGATGTTGAAACGTATTAGCCTAGGAGGACTCTCTATAATGTTCCCTAGCATCCCTCATTTTCTAGAGGTAATTGCTATGTTAGGAGTATTAAGGTGGATATAATATTGTTTTGGAAACTTGAGTATACTTCAAGACCAATCAAATATCTATACCTCTCCCCTTGCATTTCTAGCTCTTCTCCTAGGTGTTCTTCCTCCATCATGATATTCAGATCTTGGGGTTGACTACAAGTGTGTTCGGGTCGGGTACTGAGAAGAAACATTAAGAAATTTTATATTAAAGGGAACTCTCTAGATTATGTAAGCTTTTCCCCCTATTTCTAGGAGAAGTTTGACAAAGAACATGTTAAATTGAAAGTAGAGATATTTGACTTGCAGTTAATGTTGAAACATCAAAGCGAATAAAAACATGAAAATATGGACACAATGGAAAAACAAAGTTGGAAAATCGTACACATGGAGGACAAGGTAGAGGATGTGAGAAGCACGATAAATGACCTTTAGCTGCATATGGCCATTCCTAACACCCCTTCAGAAGAAATGGTCCTTGGCTTTTACTTGAATTGACCATTTGATCCTGGTAACTAATAGGATAATGTCAAGACTAGTTTTTTTTGCATATTTCTCCTAACACAATTTTGCCATGTATATACTAGTAGAAAAATAAGATTATTTCTACTTTATAGACTTAGTAATGAAAATTGAGGATGGTTAGATAGTTTGCAACTGTCAAATTTCATGCCCAAAGCTACACCTACAATGTAAATTCTCCCCAGTAGTTGTCATAACCGGGCATGGGTTTATTAGAAAAAAGTATTCACTTTTATTTAAAAAAATATAAAAATAAGTGAACTAAGGTCTGAGTTTTATAAATGTAATTAACCAATTTCAATAATAAAGGATAATTAAATAACATTTAAAATTGAAATAAAATTATTAATTAAAAGAAGAAAAGTTAAGAAAGGAAAATAAAATGTTAATTTCAAGATTTTTATTTTATTTTAGATGATGTAAGAGTGTAAAGGAAAGTTGCTATGTTAACCATTATACAAAGCCCCATGTGAGCATAAATTCTATCATAAAACGTAAATATTAATTCATTACATTTGTATTATTATAGTATTGTTGTAGTCTAGACATTTTAATTATAATATCATTTTTCATCCCCCGCACATATAAATATATACACTAGTGAGAATTAACCTTCCTATCATCCAATATTATACATGTATTCTCAAGATATAATCTTCCTATCATCTAATCTTATACATTTATTCTGCGGTAAAAGGAGGTTTGAGAGGCTTGCTTCTCAAAGAGTCTTATTTTTCATTGTTTATTATCCATTCTTATATATATATATATATATATTCCTCAAGTTGTGGAGCTACTCCTTTGTCTATTTTTAAGTTATTTTACTGCCTTTTGTCTAGCACTTATTATTAGAGACTATGATCCTAAATAATTTTCTTCTTAAATCAAGACATTTGTAAGCATCACCTATAACATCTTACTCAAAAGCTTGAAATAATGAAATTTTGAAAAACCTGATGAAAATTACTATCATAATTTCATGTTCTATTTATTTATATCTATTTAGATATAGTATGTGGAAGTTATACTTAATGAGTAGTCTATAAGTTAGTTTTAAATTAATCATTTTGGAATTTTCTCTTGGTTTTGATTGTTTCTTTTCTTTTCCTTTTTCTTTTTCTAAGTTTTAGACTCTAACTATTTTAGTACCATCAGGAGATATATCAAGTATCTTCAAGCATCCAAACATGAACGTACAAAATCATACAATGAGGCTATCATATCCCAAGATATAAATATGTAAAACATTTATACTTATCTGAATATATTGTAATGGTAGACAAATGGAGGAGGTACTTCCATTCTCCACTGAACCATAGGCTAGCTACACTACAAATTTCTTGCAATTGACCACCCTTGAGACAAAACAAAAGTATAAGGGGATGCTTGCTCAGGAAATTAACACAAAGATTAGTACAAACCCACAATTTAGAGTCCATTCTCCTTGTCATTGAACAACTACCCTCTGTTAGTAAGCACCACAGTGGTTCATGTATTTCTCTCAGATGAATAAGAGGGATTCAGCTAAGGTCCATTTTGGCTATTACTCATTCTAGTAGATTGAATCCATTGTTCAAGTGGTTTAACAATTGGATTTTCATAGAAAGCACCATAGGGTTCTGAATTCCACTATGTAGGTGGTTTAATAGCTCTCTAACATGCACAAACGTGGTTCATATTTCCCTTCCAAAGTGGTTTAACAACTATATAGCAAACACCACAGTGATTTTGTCATCCACTAGGCTTCCAAATAACCATTCAAGCTTAGACATAGTCAGGTAGCCTCAAGTACAATAATGCAATGGATAATATGCCAAATCAGCATTGGGCTTAGTCATAAACTCTGTCTCCACTTCATGTGCTCCATGCCTAGCCTCCGAGGAATTCTTTCTGACAACCCATTTTTTTGTTTCTTGTCTAATCTCTGGTGTTCCTCGTTGTGTTTTTTTCCTCTATTGTATATTATGTTTCTATCATCTATGTTCTTCCTCCACATTAACTCTTTTCCTTTTCCCCAACTTAGTGGTTTCCTTGTTCGCACTCAATGAGGGAGATCAAGATGGCCATAATTCTCTACCAATTCCATCAAATTCCATGGCTCCAATTTCCTTTCAATGTAGTTTATGGAAGGTCGGAAAGTACTGTTTGGATTTTAATGTAGCTAGGAATGTGGATTCTAAAAGTCAAATTGATTAGCTATGGGCTTACTCAAGGAATGCAATAGCCCCTCCCTGATAGTTTTGTACCCATGATTTTCTCTCCTCAAATCAACCACCAATTACAACTCACATTTAATTTTTTATGTCTTTCCAAGTTTTATTCCATCAAGTCATGAATCTCATTATGGTGACACATAGTCATGTTTACAAATTTAGGGGTGAAGGTAAAAGGGTTGTTATAGACACCATCTTCTTAAGACAACATCATTGTTTGTGTTCTATAAATAAAGAACAAAAATAAATAATAAGATTTATGCTTATAACTCTTATATATTTTTATACACTAAAAAGAAATAGGTACATCACCCTCATTTGATCTCTCATATCCCAAGTTTCCTCATCTAGTCCAAAGCTTTTCCATTCCACTTTCACTTGTTCTATTATTCGAATCCACACCACAGTTTTCCTCCAACCTTAGATGCACATTGGGTCTAGTCGTAATTGTCCCTCAGATTCCACATGTATCATTTATTAGTCAATGAAATGATTAGTGTCATATACATATTTTTTAAGCAAAGATAATACTTAGAGGGGGGTGAATCAGTATTATCAGATCAATAATTTAATTTCCCAAACAAATTTATATACGGTACTTCAACTAAGTTAACTAGCATCTACACCCGACTGTACTTAAAGAAACCAACGTATATGCAGATAACTTTTGATTTAGACAGTTTATCATGTATTGAACTTTAACCAGTATATCAGAGATTTATTAGACATTGTAGTAAAAGAATAATAAAGCATCACACATAAGCAACACACATGAATACCAAGATATAAGGTGGAAACCCAATGTGGGTAAAAACCACCTGTTGTTGTCATTTCTATCTTCAGTTAATAATAAGAAGATCTGTTTACAATCTTGTACTAGTGTAGACTCATACCAGTATGTAGGCACCCACCTGCAGAAGGCTACATCCTTCTCTCATTATCCAGCTACTACTAGAAGGGACCTACAATCCCATAACTCTTGTACTGGCCAATATGTTTACTATAACATTAGTGCTACCCTACAGAAAACTCCACTCTTCTACCAGGGACCATGTTTCATGAATTTTTAGACTAGATACTCCTGGAACACAACACCACAATCTGAAGGCCATGTTTCATTCAATTTTAATACTGGACCCATCAACGACATCATAATCATCAAGTACATCTACTTCAACCAATCACTGAAACTCAATCATCATAACCTGAATCTGATCATTCAGAATAATGTCACCAGAACACAGTCACGAAAACCCAAAGCAGAACCCAGAACTCTACAACAACAAATAGAAATAACTGAAACATACTTCATAAGGTATATGATACTTCCATGTGTCAAACCAAGGTGTATATTCACTTTTATCAAAGCCAACCAATGTACACATCTATTAATATTAGTTCATAATTTTGCAGCTATTCCAAACTTCAGTTATACCCAGATCATAACATTTACAGAATAACACATGCGTCAATATTTAGATCTAGACTATACATTATCAAACCATATGATGATAATTCATTTCAAGCCTTAAGCTCCAGATCTATTATTAGATCTTATCCCTCATCAACTGCGAAGGTTCATCCTTGGTTCAAATCAAGCAAAGCACCATACGCCAATAACCTGCATACTAGATCTCACACTTCATCAGATATTCGGTACTTGCACACCTTGGCCTAATGATCTTCTCCTCCTTATATAGTTTTAGGCCTTTCTTAATACCCATGGATCAAAACCACTGAGGACTAATACCTTGGACCAAATACCTAGGGTCAATACCTCAGATCAAATACCTTGGACCAATACCATGGATCAAAATACCTTCCACCAAATACCTCGAACCAAAAACTTAGTTTTCCGACATATACGTGCTTTTGATTCTGTGAAAGTGCGTGTGTACATATACACGACTTGTGTTCAAAGAACCTACGTGTATACGCAACTTGGTCAAGGTGAACCTACGTATACCTCTCTTTCTTCATTCTTTGTAGTATGATGTGTAATTCTTTGTTGTTGACATGCTACACCATGTTCTTTCATCTAAGTGAGTTTTCATTAAGGACAACACCTGTATCATAATGCCAACAATCTCCCCCTTTGGACTTGATGGTAAAAACAACACCAAGTTACTCTCCCCCTTTAACATCAAGCGCAAAGGGTGGACATAGAGAATTTCTCTCTTTGACATACATTATGCTGCTCATGCTCCCCCTGAGTACATGTTGAAATCTCTGATTGAGCTTCTCTTTTGTACATGTTGAGATGCAATGTCCATGTTCTTCCTTAGTACAAGCAGAGTCTACAAAAAAATATTTTCTAAGAGAATGACTCTATAACTCAACTATGTGAGGATGACCTTCCTATCACCAATGACTCATACATACATCCATCACCCAACCGAGTGGGGATATACCAAATTTGACTCATCCATCCAACCAAGTGGGGATATACCAATTGTTTATACATGACAGAAACAAGGAGTATTACATCATCCATCCCATGTAAAGTGGGGATACAAATTACATCATTTGTCCAAGAGGACTCATATCACTTCCTATACTTTTACATGACTTAAGTAACAAATGGTATAAATATCTAAAGCCATAGCTGGACTCAACAACCATAATTCCAACGATGTTGAATGTACATGAAGGCTAATGCTCCCCCTGAACCTGTGCTACCTGTACATTGTTAACGGGTCAATTATCAAGGCATCTTTGTCAGTCATATAAAATTAATGAATAGAGCATATAGATGTTAATCATCGCTATCAAATCCTACCCCATTGTTTTTCTTTTCTAAAACACATATACGTTCCTTTACCCATAGAAACTTGTGTGTGTACGCGACCCCTCTTCATGAAACACACATATAATAACCTTTTTCTGGAAAAAAAATGGATCTAACATTAGGATGATGCAGCAACTATTCCCAGCTTTTGTTTGAGATATTCAAATGTCTCTCTCGCCAGTGGTTTAGTGAATATATCAACAAACTGTTCTTTGAAGGGAACATATTCCAATTTGAGCTTTTGTTCAAGCACTTGTTCACGTGGAAAATGGTATTTGATGGGTATGTGCTTGGTCTAGGAGTGCATGACTGGATTCTTTGAAATACGCATGGCACTTGTATTATCACATAGAATGGAGATGGGTGGAGTGCATGTGATCTAATGTCTTGCAATGTTTGCATCATCCAAAGTAGTTGTGCGTAGCAAGATGTAGCAGCCACATATTCTGCTTCGACTGTAGATAGTGCAATTGAACTTTGTTTCTCGTTGAACCAAGACACTAACCTGGAACCCATATAGAATGCACCACCACTAGTTCTTTTTCTGTCATCAACACTTCCTGCCGAATCTGCATCTGTATATGCATGAAGAGTGAGATCTGTATCTCTAAGATAACATAAACCAAAGTTTTGTGTTCCTTGAAGATATTTGAAAATTCTTTTGACTACCTGAAGGTGTGATTCCTTTGGATTTTCTTGGAATCTTCCAACTATTCCTACTGCATGCATGATGTCAGGTCAGGTATCTGTTAGATAAAGCAGACTGTCAATCATGGATCTATAAGTTGGTTGATTTACTGTTGCTGATTCATCATTCGAACTGAGACTACATCTTGTTACCATTGGGGTGCATACATGTTTAGAATCTTCCATGTTGTACGTTTTCAAGATCTATTTGAGATATTTGGTTTGTGAAAGAAAAATACCATCTTTATTCTGTTGAACTTGTAGACCAAGAAAATAGGTAAGTTCACCAAGCAAGGACATTTCAAATTCTTGCTGCATTACTGGAGCAAAATTCTGACTCATGGATTCTTCATTGCTACCAAAAATGATATCATCAACATAAACAATAATAATTAGCAATTTATTAGTGTCAATCTTTATATATAGATTGTTATCTGTTGAACCTTTTGAAATACCTTGTTGATGTAGATATTTGTCAAGATGGTAATACCAAGCCCTTGGATCCTGTTTCAGAACATAGAGAGCCTTTTTGAGTCTGCATACAAGTTTTGCATCATTTCCAAGAATGAATCCTTCTGGCTGTTCAATATAAACTTCTTCTTCTAAATCTCCATTAAGGAAAGCAGATTTTACATCCATTTGGTGTACTTTGAATTTCTGAAAGCTAGAAAGAGCAAGAAACATCCTTATGGCTTCAAGTCTAGCAACGTGTGCAAAAGTTTCTTCAAAATATATACCTTCTTGTTGAACATACCCTTTACAAACAAGTGTGGCCTTGTTTCTAATGACTTCTCCATTTTCATTCAGCTTGTTTTTGAATATCCAATTAGTTCCTATAATATTTTTATAATGAGGTCTAGGAACTAATTCCCAAGTATTATTCTTTTCAATTTGCTCAAGTTCTTCATTAATGGCCTTGACCCATCCTTCATCTTTGCATGCTTCATTTACATTTCGAGGTTCAGTGGAGGATAGTAATGCTAGATAGCTTGAGGTTTCCATAATAGTTCTTCTTGTCTATACACTTACCTCTTTTTCCCCTAAAATTTGAGTTTCTAGATTATTTTTCTGAACATACCTAGACGGTGTCTTTTCTTCTAATGTTATCTCTTCTTCTGGTGCTTCATTCGTTTCTTCTTCAATATCATCGTGATTTGATGTGGGAAAATACTCCCCGTGTTCTTCATTGTCATAATCTTCCGTTTTTATTTGTTTTGGATTTTTGCATTCTTCATCAACTACAACATCAATCCTATAGAATTGAGGCTTCTGTGATCCATATCAAATTTATGAGAGATTCTCCGGCGTAAATCACATAAAATTTCATTTGTCAACACGTTTCAAACCAACTAGTGTGGTTCATCGTCAGGACAAGTTGAAGAAACAGATCTAGCTAAGCATGTTAAATAGTCTGAGCAGAGTCTCGCAACGGCTAAATTGATTAACAACTAATTTTTAACTCTAGGACCAAGGTCAAATTTTTATTTA
>APFE030919116.1:66466-90349 GCA_000404065.3 Pinus taeda | reverse complement strand
AGAATAATATTAAATTAATAAATAAAAATTTGACCTTGGTCCTAGAGTTAAAAATTAGTTGTTAATCAAATTTAGCCGTTGGGAGACTCTGCTCAGACTATTTAACATGCTTAGCTAGATCTGTTTCTTCAAGTTGTCCTGACGATGAACCACACTAGTTGGTTCGAAACATGTCGACAAATGAAATTTTATGTGATTTACACCGAAGAATCTCTCATAAACGTCAATATTTTCAACAATTTTTCCAAGTCTTTTATTATAACATTTATATCCTTTACTTTGGGAAGAGCAACCAAAAAGAATACCTTCATTTGCTCTAGGTTCAAACTTACCAACTTTTCTTCAGTCCTTTTGATATAACATTTGCTTCCAAAAGCTTTAAATTATTTTACAGTAGGAGTCTTACCATACCAAAGTTCATGTGGAGTTTGAGTGCTATTAACCTGAACATTTGCTGAGTTGAGAATAGTTACGGTGTTAAATGCAGCTTCACCCCAGAAGGTTACAGGAGTTCCAAATTCATCTAGCATAGCTCGTGCCACTTGTTGAATAGTTCTGCTCATCCTTTCTACCACTCCATTTTGCTGAGGAGTCCTTGCAGTGGAGAATTTCCTCTTTATTCCATGTTGTTCACAAAAGTCAAAGAATTCATCCGAGCTAAATTCCCCTCCTCAATCAGATCCAAGACATTTGATTTTTCGATCTGATTCATTTTCAACCAAAAATTTGAAGGCTTGGAACTTTTCAAATGCTTCATCTTTATGTTTTAGCAGACCTATCCAACACATTCTGGAAAAATCATGAATGAATATAATAAAGTATTCTTCTCCACGAGGTGATTTTTTCCTTGATTGTCCACATAAATCAGTATGAACAAATTCAAGAGGCTTACTAGTTGACCCTTCTTTTTCAATGAAGTGAGCTCTGGTTTGCTTACCGAATTGACATGGTTTTCATATTGTATTTTTAGGGATGCTGATATCTGGAAGATCACGAACGACCTTGAATATACATGCTTTTCTTATTTGAGAAAAGCTTAGATGTCCCAATATTCTATGCCACAACTAGTTTTCATCATTTTTTCTTATATAACATTGTTGTTGTCCTCCCTTGAGTATGTATATGTTATTTGGAGTTATTTTACCTTTGATCACAGTCTCCCCTGTATCAAGTTCACGAACAACACATTCGTTTGATCGAAGCACCACTTCATTTCCTTGATCACACATTTGATTGACACTCAATAGGTTATGCTTTAAACCATCTACATACATAAAATTTCCAGGTTTAACTTTTCTTTCAAGAAAATAGATCCTTTACCTTTTATGACAGCAGGAGTGTCATTTCCAAATGAGACATTCTTTTCCTTTTCTAAAGCATTATTTGAGTGAAGTTTTTCTTTGTCACATGTCATGTGTTTTGAGCATCCATTGTCAATGTACCACTAATTTTCTTGCCCCTCTGCATACAAGGCTATACAACATCTTTTTGATTGAGATTCTTTCCTTCTCCATCTCTTTGGATTTAATGGAGTTTTCTCATTTTGAGATGATTGCCGAAATTTTCTCCTACATTCAGATTCTTCATGACCAAAGTTGTTACAGATTGAGCATTATGTTTCATTTTCAAGAAGAGAAAAGTTATTATAGGAACTTTTCTTCACCCCTGTTACATTCCTTTGATTTCGTGCTTCTCTATTCATGATAGTTTTGTAAGCAACACATTGAGCAGCTTTGTGTCCAAAATTATGACATGAAAAACATTGCCCATTAAAGACGTTCATGCAGCTATCGAATCTATTGACTTGGTAATTGTAGTTTCTATTGATATTCATCTTTGGAGAAAATTGAGTATGATCTACCTAAGATTTGGTGTGGCTTCTATTCATCCTTGGAATAAATTGAGTCTGATTTACCTCGTGATTTGCTTTATGCCTTTTCTGATGATTTTCATACTATTCACTGGTCTCTGCAGCATCAAGATAACTTTTAGTGGAGGTTGACAGCTTCTGAGATTGATATGCTTCTTTAGTATATCCAATACCTATCTTTATCAGGGGAGAATGTTGCACTTTGATAATTTCATCTAAGGTTTCTGATCCTTTAGCAAATCTAAGATTGAGAGATTTCATTGCTCAAGATCCTTTATTATACCCACAATTTCACATTCTAGTTTTTCATTGTCTTTTTCCTTTTCAACAAGTTGGTATGTCAAGGTATCTATAATCATATTCTTTTCTTCTAAACATATTTTGAGTTTAGAAATTTCTTCATGAAGGTCTTCTTCTTCTAAAGCATCCTAAAAATTATCATTGTCATAAGCCATTAGAAGTCTATAGTCATTGCTATTTTCATCTTCATCATTGTTTTATAAACCATCACCATCTCCATAAGTATCGTAACTTATTTTATTTATAACTTGTTTTCTATTCCATTTTGCATATTTCTTCCCTTTTTCATTTTCATCTTTATGAGGACATTTGGCAGCATAATGACTGACTCTGCCACAAGGAAAGCATTTGAAGGGTAGCTTACCTCTAAATCTTCTGGAACCCCATTGAAGCCTCTTGACAAAGTTTACTTCATATTCTTCTTTTGAAATATGTCCTGATTCATTGTGTTATTCCTTTCCTTTTGTTGAAGCTTTGAATGTGTCTTCTGTCATATCTTATGGACCTCCTTTTCTCATCTCAAAGGTAGTTAAGATTTCGTGAAGCTGTGTCATAGCGATAGTCTGCAGATCCTATTTCTCTTATGTGGTAGACAGTTTTGATTCAAATTTAGTAGACAAGGATCTCAAAACTTTCTCAACTAAGGTAAATTCCTTTATATCTTCACCCAGATTCTTCATACAATTAACAACCTCATATATATGTAAGAAGCAACTAGATATTCTTTCATCACTGTGCATTTTAATAGTTTCATATTGAATTCTCAGAGTTTGAAGTTTAGCACGTTTTACCTGAGAGTCTCCTTTGTAGCTCAAAATTATTTTGTCCCATATTTATTTGGTTGATTTGAGATGCATGACTTTGACAGAGTTCCCAATAAGATATTGACAACTATGGCATTGGTTTCATATTTCTTCTTACCTTATGTATCTATAGGAATTGCTATTGGAAATGTATATCCTCCTTCCACAGTTTCCTAGACATCCATTGCAAGTAATTGTAGAGAGGTTTTGTTTCTTATTTTCCAATAAACAAAACTACTCCCATCAAAGATTGGGGGTCTGATGGATCCAACACTTTCTTGATTACTCATGATGATGGACCTCCCTTCAAGCGATAAAGCTTCTTCTAAAGTACCTACTCTGATACCAATTGTTGGAAATAATATTGAGATGGGGGTGAATTAGTATTATCAGATCAATAATTTAATTTCCCAAACAGATTTATACACACTACTTCAGCTAAGTTAACTAGCGTGTACACACGACTGTACTTAAAGCAACCAGCGTATATGCAAAGAACTTTTGATTTAGATAGTTTATCATGTATTGAACTTTAACGAGTATACCAAAGCTTTATTAGATAGTGCAGTAAAACCAGAATAAAGCATCACACATAAGCAACACACATGAACTCCAAGATATAAGGTGGAAACCCAATGGGGGTACAAAACCACCTATTGCTGTCATTTCTGTCTTCCTTTAATAAGAAGAAAATCTGTTCACAATCTTGTACTGGTGCTGATTCATACTAGTACGTAGGCACCCACCTACAGAAGGCTACAAACTTCTCTCATTCTCCAGCTACTACAAGAAGTGAGCTACAACCCCCTAGCTCTTGTACTAGCTAACATTTTTACTAGTACGTAGGTGCCACCCTACAGAAAACTCCACTCTTCTACTAGGGACCACATTTCATGAATTTTCAGACGGGATACTCCTAAAACACAACACCACAATCTAAAGGCCATGTTTCATTCAATTTTCATACTGGACCCATCAACAACATCATAATCATCAAGTACATCTACTTCAACCAGTCATTGAAACTCAATCATCATAACTTGAATATGATCATTCAGAATATTGTCACCAAAATACAAGCACCTGAACCGAAAGAAGAACCCAAATCTCTGCAACAGTGAATCGAAATAGCTGAAACATACTTCATAAGCTATACACTACCTCCATGTGTCAAACCAGCGTGTATACTCACTTTTATCAAAGCCAACCAGCGTACACATCTATTAATATTAATTCATAATTTTGCAGCTATTCCGGACTTTAGTTATACCCAGATCATAACATTTACAGAACACAAGCATCAGTATTCAAATATAGACTATACATGATCAAACCATATAATCATAATTCATTTCAAGGCTTAAGATCCCAATCTATCATTAGATCTTATCCCTCATCAACCACTAAAGTTCATCCTTGGTTCAGATCAAGCAGAGCACCATAAGCCAATAACCTGCATACTAAGCCTAATGATCTTCTCCTCCTTATGTAGTTTTAGGCCTTTCTCAATACCATGGATCAAACCGCTTAGGACCAATACCTTGGACGAAATATCTAGGGTCAATACCTCAGATCAAATACCTTGGACCAATACCATGGATCAAAATACCTTAGACCAAATATCTTGGACCAAAAACTTAGTTTTCAAACATATACACACTTTTCCTTCTGTGAATGTGTGTGTGTTCGTATACGCGACTTGTGTTTAGAGAACCTGCGTGTATACGCAACTTGGTCAAGGTGAACCTGCATATACCTCTCTTTCTTCATTCTTTGTAGTCTGATCTGTAATTCTTTGTTGTTGACATGTTGCACCGTGTTCTTTCATCTGAGTGAGTTGCCATCAAGGACAACACATGTATCATAATGCCAACAAATAAATGATAAATACTTTTTGTGATTTTACAGTAGGCGGTAAGGCTACTCTATAAGCCATTGGTCTCATTTTTTCCAAAACCTAAATGACCCAAAAACATTTGGTGCTAACTTAACACAAGACCCAAACTTCAATGAGCTCTTCCTTAGTTTGAAGTGATGATATACATTCTCTCTTACTTGGAATTCTTTGTGCATTCTCCGTTAAATTGCATAACCTTTTTTCCTGTCCTAAGTAGCCTTTAATACTTACTTGATATTGAGCACTTATTTTGCCATTTCCTTCAACATGTCAAGTCCAAGAACCACTCCATTCACTTAGTCATCATAGTTAATAGGATTGTTACACTTTTGGTCAAAATGACTCATCTTTAGTGACTGTTGATACCAATTTTTGTAGGAAAAATCAACCAATGGTAGGAATTACTCCCACCTCATTAGATGATTCATAGAATACATCCTCAACATGTCCTATAAAATTTGATTTACCATTTTTGTTTGACCTTCTGTCAAATGGTGATATGCTATAGTAAAAAATAGCATTGTCTCAAGGCAAGAAAACAATGCCTTTCAAAATTTTGATACGAATTGAAATTATCAATCTAAAATTATATTCTTAGGTATGTCATGTAATCTAAATATTTTTTTCATGAAAAATTGAGTTACATCAGTGGATTTGTGGGTGGAATTGACAACTGTAAATTAGGCTTCTTTGATTAACTTATATACTATCACCATAATGGCATCATTTTGTTTGGATGTCTTTAACAATCCTATAATATATTCCATAGATATGACTTCTCATTTCCACTCATGTATTGGGATTAATGGAAATAATCTCACTAGGTGCTTGCATTCTACTTTAACGTGTTGGCATTCTAGGCACCTAACAATGTACTCATCAATATCCTCTTTATTCCCATCCAATAATACATTTTATTTATGGTTGTTACCATTTTCTTACAACTAAGATGACCTAAATAAGGTCTCTTACGAAATTCATCCATTATTAGTTTCTTCAAGTCAACTACACAAGGCACATGATTTGGCCTATCTTGGAACAACAAAATATCATCATTATGACCATGCAATCCTTGCTTATTGTTACTCAAAATAGGTGACATGTGAGCAAGAACTTAGGCTATTGAAACCTAGCTACACATTGTTAATTCCAATGAAATTTGAATCCTTTCCTTTGTAATGTTGTGATTGGATGCTCGATTTTTGAAAATATCAAATGAACCACCAATAATATTCAACCAATACCACAAAGGATCCAACCTCTATGACATCTCGAGGAGTTGGCCACTCTATTATGACCTTAATATTTTCGCAATCCACTACTACTCCTTCCCTTGAAACAATATGCCTCAAGTATTGAATTTTTTATTAGAAGAAAGCACATTTTTTGAGCTTGGAATACAACTTATGCTTCCTCAACAAATGCAACACTGCCTTCAAAATCTCTTCATTCTCTCTAATATATTTTTAGTCAGTAGGGATTTAATCCACAAAAACCAATACAAACTTTCTAAACATGGGCTAAGGATGTCGTTCATTAGGAACATAAGTGTGGCAAGGGAATTTGTGAGCCCAAATGGAACCACAACAAACATATGGTGTACATATATTGTCCTTAATGCAATATTGTCAATTTATTCATCTTTAATTTGGACTTGATGATAACCAAATCTAAAATATATTTTAGAGAACATTGCATCCCATCTTATTTGATCAAATAAGCTATCAATTTTAGCAAGTGGGCAATTGTTTTTCACTGTAGCTTTATTTAGCTTCTAGTAATCAATGAAAAACCACAACATGCCATCCTTCTTCCCTAGGAGAAACATTGGGGCTCCCTGGGGTGAGACATTGGATTTCATATACCTATTATCCATCATCTATTTTAGTTGCAACTTACTAATTTTTATGTGCTCATACGACATGGAGCTTTTAAAATTGGCACTACATAGGGAATCAACTCAATGGAGAAGACAATTTCCCTCTTGGGTGGTGATCCTTATATTTCTTCCAAAATTTGGTCACCAATCTATTCCAAAATGGGGTTATCTTCCATTCTCGACTCATTATTTTATATCATGATACTCATTTTGACCACATATAGGGAACATCCCTTCCAACTACATTTCTTTAATTATTTCATTGAGATGTTCCTAACTAATGCAAGCTTCCTTACTCCTTGAAGGACTCTTTCTTTGTCTTCATTATTTAGGCATTCTAGTGACTTGTTATAGCAATCCATTTTAGTTTAATGGGTTGATATCTAGTCCATTCCCATCAACACATGATATGAGCTCAATAGTAATGATGCAATCAGAAGCCAAATTTTTCACAAAACCCAAATCACCTCGCTGATCACCCTTTTTAATACAATATGACTGTATTTCTTTTAACCAAAATAGATTGAAAAACCACAAAAAAAATTGATTTATACCTTTTTTTTATTGGCACGCTCGCCGTACCCAAAGTCAATGCACTGAGCATTTGTGACCATTGATCTGGAGTGATGAGATCTAATGGTCTAGATCAAATCGCCTTATCGGCAATTGCAGTCGTAGGATCTACACTATCGGTGCTTCCCAATGGCAGAGGTCTGATGTGATTATCGTTGATCGCTATATGCAATCACACTACTTAACACATCACCGCTCCCAAACGTTGATGCGATAACGACTGTGGACCTGATAGACTATCAAACCTTCCCTATAACATTTCGGGTCTCGTTATGTCACGATATCGGAGTTCGATGATGCAATAAGTCATTTCTTTTATACTGGAGCGATGCGATTTGGGTTCTACGGACCGGTTAGCGTTAAAAGCTTCCACCCATAATAATTTGAAGTTTGGATTCTCAATCTGAATCTGTTTTGCACCTGATACTTATTTTATTTTGGATTTTCTACTTCTGGAGCCAAAACGATGGAATGAACTCACTGATTGATCTTTTAACATAATGTTTCTATTATAAAGTATGAAAGACACAGAGCCAGCACCACTATCATCTGAATATAAAACCAAGCATTCGAGGCCTCCATGGTTGTTTATATAATTATGCCCACATCACTGATTTATTCATAACAAAAAAATTACAGAGTCTCGGCCTTAGGCTTGATTACATAGAAAAAACCTTTGTCTCAAAAATGCAATCCACTCACTATCTCTCCGCTCTCGCTCCACTCTCTTTCATTCCCAATTCATTCATTTCTCTGTATATACACACAAAAGCACATAATTACAAGTTTGAGGCTCTCTGCCCCTTTCTAGCCTAATTATTCTAGTTAGTGGCTTTCTTCTCCTACACTGCCCATAGGCTTACAATACTCTCCAATCCTCCCTAATCCTCCTCCTCTCTCTAATATTCTTTCAGAAAAGAAAGGAAACACATATATGCTTTGTTTAACAATTTCCTTCTACAAATGAAGGAATTCACTATATTTTAAGAATAAAATCCTACTCTAACTAATCATTCTAATTACTTGGCTTAATCTCCACACAAGGAGGATCACTTTCCATTTATTCCCAATTCAGTTCAGAATTAGGCAATAATTAACTACTTACATTTATTTGAAATTAATACAAATTAAACAACCAAGTCTTCCTCCAAACATGCATTAGCCACAACATGTGACCACTCCATCACATTGTTGGCTAGGCCTAGATTCTCGTGCATCAGACTCCCAAAGTTAAAATTAATCATGATCTCCTGATCATGTACTTTTGATCTATGTCCTCCTGGATCCCATACTTGGTTTGATAGTCTGTCCTTGGTTACTATTGTTGTTTGTTGTTCTCCTGGTCTCCATATTTTATGCTGCAATGCTCCATTAGTTATGCTCTCACTGTCTGTTGTTGTCTTATCCATATATCTTACTGTTGTTTGCTCATCATTATAGTTTATGATAGGCTCCCACATCTTAATTTGCAGTATTCCATTTCCTTCACCTGTACCATTCTTTCCAGCCAATCTTCCTTTCTTCTTTTGTCCTTTATTTGTTTTATTAGAATGTTATTGTATGAGTCTCCACAGATCATACAATTCTTTGTCAACTTGACTTCTCATATGTTGAATACTACTCTCTTGCAACTGAATGTGTTCTTGCATAAGAACATCAGAATCTCCGTGCCAATATTTTTCCATATACATTTCTGAAATGTACAAATGCCTTCTCCATTGATCCCCTGCAATAATTTCAGTTCATTCTTCTGGTTCCTCATTCATAGCTTCATTACTTCTTACTTCAATTCCCAGTATGCCTGCAATTCCACAAATTTCCTGAAAACTCATAATTCTTCTTGCTTGCTTAGGTACTTGTAATGCATCTTCTTCTAGTAACTTAATTTCTACACACTTAATGGTTATGGCATCATGTTTATCTATTTCTAAAATTTCATCTTCAGCCTCTTCTTCATCAATAACTCTTTGTGGTACAATAGTAATCCTGTTACTATCATCTCTTTTACTCATTTCGAGTTCAACAATTCCATACTGCAAATTCAACACCATTTCATCTTTCTGAGACATTCTTATCTCACCATTCATTAATTCAATCTAATCTTCATAATTAACTCCTTGGTTCAGATTAACTTCACATTGCCTTGTTCCTGCATATAAATCTCCATCAGAATTAATCAATTCAATAAACACAAATGCTTTATCTTGCTTCCTCATTATGCCAACACTTCTAACAACTTTGTTTCCATATTTTTCATCCATGACAACTTCTTCATTCTCATTCAGTTCTGGTTATACAATATGATCACTTATTCTTTGGTTTTCTTGCCTTTTCTCCAAAAGACTTGACTCATGCAACAAATCTGCCATCTCATTGGAATTTCTCCCAAGAGCTCTGCAAGATCTCTACTATCTGCATTGTCTACAACATTTGTCTTTAGTCCTTCTTTACTCTAGCTTTCTTCAAGGTCAATAATATTCAATAATTTTTTAACATATACAAAGTCTTCTATATCAACCTTTAGTAGTTGTTCTCCTTTGGCCTCAGCCTTCAATAGTTGTCCAATATTTGTATAATTCACTACAGCTACGTTTAACAGTTTCCCTTTCCTCTACATCACAAGATTATGTGAATTTACTTCCTCTAACTTCTGAAACACCATATCTTTGCTTTTCCTTTCCCTTATGGCAACATGAATCAGTTGTCTTACTTCAGTGTATCCTGCATTTACACATAAAATATTAGTTTCAAAACTATGAGACACAATGTCTTCATAAGATTCTCTATTTGGTTTTTATTAGCTTCATCATTTTTCTTGAGAAAACCCTTTGCTCCATATTGATATGAATATCTCTTCCTTTCCAAACATTCCTTTGATCTCAATAATCCCTTTGTCATCCTCCTTTTGACTTATCCCTTGGATGTCTCCTGACTGGGCCTCTTCCTTCACTCGACTATAAATTTTCTCCTTATTCTTCCTATGACTATGAGTAGTCATCTCTTCACCTGTTAATATAACAGTTTCCAATAACTGCTTGTCTTTCCTCAAGTCTACATGACCTGTAAACATACAACAACCATCAATTTTAAGAACATGATACCTTCCATCCTCTGTTGATGCTTCAAGCACCAATCCTCCATCGTAGATATTTTAGATTTCAGCAGATCCTCTTTGGTGTGATTCCATTTCTTTGAGTCTCTCCTTCTCTAACAAATCAATATGAATTTGTTCAAGTTCCCTGAACTCGTTCATCAGCTTGCCATTCCACCTCTATTGCAATAGCTTCCACTTGACCCTTTTCTTCATTCTCCATCTGTATCTTCGGTCCTCACTTATCTTTCTTTGTACTATCAGACTAATATCTTGTTCTTCATTTTGCTACCAGTTGCTATACTTCTGCAATCTAATGCCTTCCTCAAATTCATTCTCATGCTACTGATCATCTCTTTTAATTTTTTGGTTCCTTCTATCTTCATCATGCTGGTTTAATACTTCTATCTCCTTCGTGTCTCTGAGGACATAACTTCCTTGTTGTTCTTGATCTTTCATCTCACCTTCCAATAACCTCTACTCAATTTCTATGATTTCAGTATCATATTTATTAATGTTGTCTTCCATACCTATGGTCACATCATTAAGTGAAGAGTCTAAACATTTGCTTAACTCTATAAATATCAGAGACATTTCATTCTTATCATGCATGGTAACCATAATCTCCTCTTTATCAAGTTCTGAAAGCTTCATTTCTCCTTTAGGTTCCTTGACCAATATTTCCAAGAATTCTAATTCCTTGTGAAATCTCTCCAGCAGTTCATCACAACTTCCATTCTCCACTTCATTCTCTTTCTGGAAATACTCCAGAGTTATCTTGTTTTCTACACTATTTGCAAACTTCTTTCATCAATTTCATTAAAAAAATTCATTTGTTTACCTCCTTGGAATACCACTATGGAATTTTCATTAGACTTCTGGTCCATATCAACTTCATCTAACTGTCTCACACCAAATAGAATTACATATGAACTCTTTCTGTTGCAATAAATCAACATATTCTTCCTCCAAAAGGCATTCTCCATCATACTTCACCTCAAGAGCTTCATTCATGTTCGTGACATTTTCACCAGACTGTCCATCATCCTCTGCATATCCTGCAAACATACATAAACTATGAGACTTAAAATCACAAGGCTTCATTGCCTCATTCGCTTCCCTTGTCATCATATTTTCGAATTGTTCTGAACTATGCCAATAGTACATGACATCTTTATCTGATCTCTAATTATCCTCTTCACCCAACATTTCACCTTGTTCTGGTCTACAAATGGAAACTTCCATTTCTGCCTTTGCTTCTCTGAGGTTTTCCATCAACCAATTTATCTGTCTTTTTTGCAACCTTCTCTGCAACTTAAGCCACTTCACTGGCTTTCTCTTCAATACCCAACCTTGTCTTTGGTTCTCCTCTAACAGCATTACTAACACATCAAGTTCTTCTCTTATTTCAGCCATTTCCTTGTCAATCTCTGCTTGACTCATCTGTTTCCTATGGATTGTTTGAGCATCCTTCTCCTTCATCTTGTAGCCTTCTTCTGAACCTTCCATTTGACTCTCCATAGCCATATTCTTTTTTGTGTGAGCTTCTACACCTGCAACCAATCAACTTCCTCCTAAGTTGATCTTCTCACCAAGCTTCTCTTCTGCCTTGTCTCCAAGTCCTCTTTCCTTAGAACTTGCACTGAGCAATCTTGCTCTCTCTCTGGTTGCTACACTCACTACTCTTAAGGACTCCTCTATCCTTATTTATTCCAAGCCTCAGCTGGAATAAGGTTCAACTGCAATCTCTATGAACTTCCCAAAAGTTCTTCTACAGTCTCACTACTGTAATATTGTGCCCAACATTGCCATTCATTCGACTTCTACTACTTTCATACCTTTGTATCATAAATCTCCATAAGCTCGACATCCTTCTCGCTATAAAGTTTCTTCCTTTTTCCTTCTCTGATTCAAAAATGACGCAATTGGAAACCAAACTTCTCACAAAACCCAAATCACCTTGCAGATCACCCTTTTTAATTCAATATGACTGTATTTCTTTTAACCGAAACACATTGAAAAACCACAAAAAACAATGATTTATACCTTTTGTTTATTGGCGCACTCGCTATACCAAAAGTCAACGCACCGAGCATTTATGATCATTGATATAGAGCGATGAGATCCGATGGTCCAGATCAAATCACCTTATCAGCAATCGTAGTCATAGGATCTACACTATTGGTACTTTCCTTTGGCAGAGGTCCGATGCGATTATCACTAATCACCATTGATGATCGCACTACTTAACACTTCACCGCTCCTGAATGTCGATGCGATAACGACTATGGACCCGATAGACTATCAAACCTTCCCTATAACATTTTGGGTCCAGTTATGTCACGATATCGGAGTTTGGCGATGCAACAAGTCATTTCTTTTATACTAGAGCAATGTGATTTCGGTTCTACGGACCATATGGCATTAAAAGCTTCTGCCCATAATAATTTGAAGTTCGGATTCTTGTGTACCTGCCACCCAGTTCTAGGTGTCACTATTCCACCCAACATATGACTTTCATTTTTGTCTTCATGTCTAGTTGGATCAGGCACAACTTTGCAGCTTGCTTTGGAATTTGCAGATGCCTACAAGTTTTGGACTGATATAATTGAGATTTGAACATAAATTGATTAAAATTGAAATATATACATTGGTGATCATACCTTCCATTTCAATCATCAACGCTTAATAATTTTATTTTGTGTTTTCCATTGCCACATAAATATGAGGTATGTTTTGTGTCGCATCATTCATTTTCATTGCCTCTTGGACATTATACAACCTCTTGTTTTCTTTTGTTGGAGAGGACAATCCTTCTTCTTATCATACTATAATGGAATTCTCTTGGGATCCTCATCCTCTTATCTAACTATTTAATAAGGTGATATCTAATAGAAATAGTGAAACCCTTACCATGAGTGGGGAACTTAACATTTTTCCCTCTCTTATGTCCTAAGTATTTTGGTACTTCTATTTTAAAACTAGTTTTTTCCTTCTTCTTCGAGTCTATTTCAGATACAACCATATTCTTGGATTGATTATAACAATACTTAGCATTTCGGATGGTTTCCTTCAATTTCCTTAGCTCATCACAACCAATTCTATATTGGAAGCCTAACTATGGTAACCCATTGAGTTACTTCTAGATATTCACCTTCTCATATTTAATATACGGTACATACCTCAACAAGTCTAAAAATTTAATTGTAGAAGCATCCAATGTAAGCTTCCCCAGCTTATGTTCACAAGAATATTTAATTTTGTTGTGATAGTACCTTTTAGACAGGTAGGTATAAAAGAATAATTTTCAAATTTTCTCCACGATAGTTCATTTTCTATAATTCCCTTGACATTTCTAAGATCTTCCCACCGTATATAAAATTTCCCATTTAAGTTGAAAATGGTTACCCTAGCCTTCATCTTTTTAGATAGTGATAGACTTTGAAATATTTACTTTATCCCAATAGTGAGGCTTCTTCCTCTTCAACCTTCTTAATTTATTCGTCATAGGTAGGGGGGTTTTCTTTCTTGAACTCTTTCGACATTTATCTCTTCTCACTTCTCCTTTGCCATTTGTGTCTTCTGGTTAAGGCACTAGACAACTAGTCATAGCTGCTTGACTCTTTTTTCGAAGTGCTAGGTCTCGTTTCTCCACTCATTGTGGGTTTACTTGCATGCTTATTAGTTTTTAATCCCTGATTTAATATTTTAGATGGATTTTGCTTGGATTTATGTTTTCCTATATAGTTGTCACCAAGGTTATGTTTCTTTTTCATTTGTAGATATGATAAGGTATGAATTTGTCTATGATTTCCTTCCTTACACTTTAATGACATTTTCATTATTAACCTTATAACTTCCCAATTTAGCTCTCAAATTCTTGAGGGTATTAGTTGGGGCCATGGAGTAAAATTTTAAAATTTCTTAAATTTTACCTATATATGAGGATTCAATGCACTACAAGATAAGATGGAATATCATATGGGATAGGTAGACACTATGTATGAGGAATACCATGCAAACGAACTAGATTCCCATCTATATAAGAATGTGTGTAGAATCAAATCATGAACGTTAGGATCTAAAGGTGTTATGAAGAAGTGGAAACAATCTCCATGATGAGGCATTTTTGGAAGATATCTAGTAAAATAAGAAAGATGGTGGGTGGAGAAGAAACTGTTAGAAGATATTTTGAATATAGACCAAATGTTGAATAGGGCATGTGGGATAGCTAGACTATCCTGTTAGGGACCATCACATTGGTTAGGTTAACATAGGATATTGGTCGAGCTGGAGAAAATTTGGATGAATGATGATGAGGATGATGGCATGGATATACAAAACAATAAGACTTATTAATCTCATGGGTTAGCCATCATTTATTTCAACCAGTCACCTAGTCACTTAGTGGAGAATATTTTGGTCAGCTAGTGTTTTGTTGTTGCAAATTGTTGCCATTTGACCAAGTCCCTTTGATAGTTTTATGTCTAAATGTTTGTGCTCAAGTCTCCAAGTTGGTATTATGTCTCAATGTTTAGCATGAGAAAATCTAGTTGATACTCTATTGTGTTAAATTTTGTAATTTTCTTTACTAACATGGATGTTAGGATGCTGAGGCACTTTATGGAGTATCTGTTTGTAGCACAATGCACATCTTTTTTATGAAGTAATGGAAGTTATGATTGGGTTGTTCTCTATATTTGTTTATGGTTTTACTAGATCCAAAAATATGATTTATGCATGCTCTTTGTTATTTGTTCTCTGTATAATGATTTTTGTTGGATTTATGCTTTCATAGAGTGTTGCATAGCATAGGAACTAAGTGCACCTTTCAGAACGTTGTCATGTGTCTTTTAGGAGTTTCGAAAACTAGCTTATAAGTCTCACAATGTATGTATAGAGATCCCATTTGATTGCAAAAACTTAGTTCTAGCAATCCTCCATAGACACCTTGGGTGAGAGTTCATCCACTTCATGCGTGACACCAAAAGGATCGGTGCTAGAGAAGGTTTTGTTGGGCAATAATACATGCCAAATCGGGACTAACTAACCTCCTGCCAACAATTGTTTCCATTGTCAAGACCGAGATCATTGTATGATGGGATTACCACGTAATAAGGACGTCAGAGCCATGGAATCCGAAGAAGGAATAAATCACATGGTTGTTTAAGTAAAAGCAACATAACTTTAGGGTGAGTGAGATAAAGGACCCAAAAATCAACATAGAAGATTGGTTGTAGAAATACATGCTCAGTAATTTCCATGAGATATTTTTGCAAAATTTATGATGATATTGAAAGAGTGGGTTCAATGGCTACTAGATAGGAATCAAACCTACTAACATGTTGCGCTATGATAGTGGACTCCAACATGGGTGAGCCAATTGAAAGTGTTAAGAAACAAGATTTCTCATGTTGTGGATTTTTGGTTTGAAAGTGTACCCGAAGGATACATTGTTGAGTTTGTAATTGAGTCAATAGTATCACACAACATAACATAGATAAAATTCTTGTAGGGCCCCTGAGGAAGATATATCTGGTCGATACCTATAGCCTTGAAAATATTATTTCTTTTATCACGAAAATTTGTTAATGGTATCTGATGTCTTGGATGGCTAAGTTGTTTGCATGCTATGGCACAGTTGGGGGAGAAATGGGAGGTGGTCTAAGGTGAGGATACCTTGGATGGAAGTAGAGAGAGGGGAAAGGATTGGGAAGTTATTGAAAGATTTTGTTGGAAGTAGAAGGTGTGTGGAGTTTCAAATGGAAGGAACCATCAAGATAGGATGGAGGTAGAGGAAATGGATGGTGACACATTGAGAACTCGATGGAGGTTTTGGCGCAGTGATGTGGAAGGAATCTAGTCAACGCTAATGCCTTCCACAAGGAGAAGTCTAAGGAGAGGGGCAAGAAAAAGCCACTAGAGGATGACAAGTAGAGCAAGTGACCATAGCCCTTAAGGAACATAGTTCATCACACTTTGCATTGAATCATAGGAGGGACAATACCAACACCTTAGCCCGAGGAGTATAAAGTTCATGCATCCCAATCAACCTAGTCAAACCATTCCTTGTGTCCATCCCACGATCTTGTTCGCTTTTATGAATATTGAGGTAAGTACTTAACATAACATCATGAATATTGTAGTAGGTAATCAGAGTCAAGAAGGAAGAGGTAGTAGCAGTACTCGAGTTCGAAGGACATCAAGAGGACTGTCACAAAGCACTCCAGTATAGTTTGCTACATAGAATAGCATGCATTTGTTTGAAGATGTATAAATTATAGGGGGAAACCCTTTGTTGGGAAGCACTTCATAGAGCACAATGGCAGGAGTAAATTTGAGGATGCCTATGTTCCGTGGTGCTAGGAAGGAGGAACCAAAAAAAGAATTGTTTTGTCTGTGAAGTTGTTTGGATTGTAAAGAAAGTCGAAGACATCGAAACTAGGATCATGCAACTAGAGATTAAATTTAGGGACAGTGTTTTAACTCAGTCAATAAAGTATAAAAGAACGACTCTATATCGGAAGACTAAGTCATTGGATGATATTAACAAGGATCTTATCAAGGAGTTTTAGAAGTAGAAGTCAAAATATCAATGCATTATGGAGATGAAAGAGATTAACTAGGGTCTAGATGAGTCTTTTTGGGATTTCAACCAAAGATTCCAAATTTTGAAGGATAGGTTAACCTTTGAAATCCCAAGTGTGTAGCACAAGGAGTGGTTCATTTTCAGACTACCCCCACACATTAGAATTCCCTTAACACAATAACAAATTATTTCATAATCAAAGGAAATCGAAATTGTGCTAAAGCTAGAGACCTCTCTAGCAAGAGCTGGGGAAAGTAGTGGAATAGTGCAAGTTCAAACTCAACTTGTGCTAAATCTTCAGCTGCAATATTTGACTAAGGGGAAGGAGAATCATGAGGAGGTATGGTGTATTATCTACAAAATGGAAGGAAACTGTAGAAATGAGTGTAACCTACTAAGAAATTACATGGAAATGAGTGCATCTAATGTGCATTTGGAAGGAAGAGGTCTTTGTTGTGAGGTCTTCGAGTTTAGGGTCACAACCGGCAGAAATTCCCTTTGATGTAGAAGTATAAAACTTTAATGTGCAATTTTTATTATTATTATTGCATATCTATTGGATATGACGTACACCATTGCCATTATTACTATTATTATTAGAGCCAATGCACGAGTGTAATTTTGACTCATTTTGAGTGTAAGGACAAAAGGGAAATGAACCATTGACAAAAAGCTACAACCAACAATGACACAGTGAGGTTGGATAGTATAACCAGTCAGGTTGAGGATAAGGAATGACCACTAATGGTCTCAAATGACCAACAAGAGTGAGAGAATGATTTGAAGGGGCTAAGGTCCCATTGTATGTTACAATTGTGGTCAATAGGGGCACCTTGCACACGAAATTCCCAACCTATTATGAACATGCACCTATTAGAGGTGTTGGATCATGCAACAAAAGAATGCAGCTAGTTGCTTACAAAGTGGTGAAAAAAGAAGGGGCCAAGTGTTCATATGATTGTTATTGAACCGCCGATAAATCAACGACAGGTAGGAGTCATAATGTAAGGTGGTGCCAACATAGGGGATAATGCTACAAAGAAGGGAACCCATTAGCCATAGTCAGTAAGGAAGGTTGTTGAACCTCCTCTGAAGTTTTATCCAATCAAGGAGAAGGTGAAGTTCAAAGAAGGGTGAAGAGAAATTTTCAAAGTAGGATAAGCAGGAGAAGGTTCAAGAGCATGTTACGCCTTTTTCATACCAAAAAGATATTCATAAAAAACTAGAGGCAAAGATTGTATGAAAAAGGTTTTTATTTAATTTTTAATTATCCATTTATAAAAAGATATATTACTTGTTTCAAAGAACTTCAATTTTATAGCCTAACAACTAATGAAAATTTCCAATATACACAAATTGACTAGCTATTTTATGTATTGTATATTCTATAGGCTAATAAAAAAACTCAAAAAAATAAATCATCACTTATTTAACCAAAAAAAATACCTCTATTCCCAAACAATTTGATTTAGCGAAACTATATACCAACGAAATATTAGAGAAATAAATAAAGAAAAAATAAAACAATTTAAACTAAAATTATTCATAAAAAAGTGTCATTTTAAGAAAATTACATTTAACTCATAAAAACATAATAAAATGATAAAATATTAAAATATTAAATTTCATAATACTTCAGAATTAAAGAGAAAACAAGTTTTTTTCATTAATTAATGTCAAGCCTCAAACTATATAAATTATTAAAATAACTTAATGAAAATACTAGGGTGACACAAAATTAAAATCACTAAATTTCATATGTTTCATTAAGGAAGGAAGCTTTTTTCATTTAATTAGTGCCAAAATCAAAGTATTGAAATACCAAGACTAACAACTCGATGTCTCACTTTAAAAGAAAGTGAGATTTCGCCAATTTTACAATCCAACCCTTGCCATTTAATGATGCTAAATTATTATATTATGTTATTTAGGCAGTTATTGTGAAAACAGTTATTCTTGTTTATAAATTTTAATTAAAATAGTTATTATTATTTTTTATAATTTTAATGAAATTTATTTATTAAAAAATAAACATGTATAAATGTAATATAAATTATTACATTTTCTAAACTTTGTGTTTGAAACTTTTGGTCAAATATGTTTGTTTGTAAAATTAAAAATAATCATTTTGTCTTTTTAGAAAAATGGGATAACTATCTTACGAAGTTGTATGACATTTCCCACACTATGGGCATCATCTTAAACACTCTTATTAAGGAAAAAAAAAAAATTCTAGAAGACGTTGATTATGGGATTAATAAGCTCACTAATGGGAAAGCTAAAGATATTGAAGGATATCAAGTTGAGATCTTTAAAATGGGAATATCAATCTTCATTCCTCATCTCCACAAGCTTCTCAATTTGGCTGCACAACATGGCTTCCCTGAGATTTGGATGCAGACTCTTATTGTGCCTATCTTTAAGAATGGGGAAGTGTTCCCTCTCAATACAGGACCATTGTGATTAGCAACATCTTAGCCAAGATATATGAGCTCATTTTGGAAAATAAACTTAACCTTTCACTTGAAAAGCATGGTAAAAGAGCTAAAGAGAATGCTGGTTTTAGGAGACATCACTCGATTATCGACCATCTTGTCACTCTCAGGATAATTGAAAAGGAATGTCACAATAGTAAAGAAAATCTCTTTTGTTGTTTTATGGACTTTAGAAAATCTTTCAACACTGTTCCTCGAGATAAGCTCTGAGAGAGACTTGAAGAGATCATGGTTCCTCCTAAACTGCGGATTGTTGTGATCCGCCTCTACGAGACTGTCATTGCCAAGCTTAGGACCAACGAAGGGTGATATAAAGATATTAAATGCAATATTAGGGTTAAGCAAGGGGGTCCCTTATCTCCTACCCTTTTTTGCATTTACATCGATAATCTTGAAGAGTGTCTAGAAACTGCAGGATGCAAGGGCACTAAGCTCACTGGTATAATCATTACTCTTTTCCTTTATGTTGATGATATCATTCTTCTTGCAAAAAGCCATGATGACCTAGACAAGCAGCTTAAGACTCTTCATATGACAATTAATAACGACAAGACTAAAGTCATTAAATCAAAAAAGATCACTCATGGTACTTTCATATATGATAACCATTGTTTAGAGCAGATTTATTCTTACAAATATTTTGGTGTTGACTTTCCTCATTAGCTCAACCGGAATTATAGCATCAAGAAAATGATTATTGGAGATTGGAAAGGTTATTATGAGCTTGAAAACAATTGTAAGTCTGTCAATCTTTGCATTTGGAGTAGAAAAAGCTTCCTCTTTAAGACTCTCCCCACCCCTATTGTCTTATACGGATATGAAGTTTGGGGTTGCAGTATATCCACAGAGTCGTGGAGAAAGATTGAGATGATTCAAAAGCAATTCTTAACTTACAGCCTAAAGATCGAGGGAAATACTCCCTATCCTATCCTATCCTCTTGATCAAAGTTGGCATGTCTGCCATTGAAAGTACAACTATGTTTAGATATTTGGTGTATAAGAAGAAGCTTTACAACATGGAATCCAAGAGGCTCCCAAAAATTGCTTCCAGCTTTAGTCAAAATCCCCACCTTCGCCTCAAGCACGAGTGGAATAAGGATGCCAAATCTTTGCTCAACCATTGAGGGATTAAGGAGAAGATCATCATGGGAAGGAAGGATAGTGTCAAAGATACTATTACCTCTAATTTTAAGGACAATTTGTGGGATCATAAGGAGGTGGAGGGTAAAGGGAAGCTCAGATACTATAAGGGGGTGATCAACCCCACCCTTGATAACCAAAATTATCTCTATGTGTTGACCAACACTAAGAAAAAATGAAACTTGCTAGGACAAGAACTAATTCTCATGAGCTTCGAAGTGAAACAGAGGGGTGGTCTACTACCAAGACTCGATTGGATGACAGAATATCATATTTGAGATACTAAGAAGGTGAAAGATGAAAACACTTCCTTTTAGACTGCATGATTCTTACTCACATCCGCTAAGATCTGCCACACTTCCAATCTTCTTGACTTATTAAGCCATCCCAACTATAGCAATCTTGGAGAGCTTGTTTCTCTTCTTTTTTGTCAAAAAAAACATGATTTTGAAGAATTACACTTAAATTCTTTTTCTTTTCTTGAGGTCCCCATTAATCTTAGTGGAAGAATCATCATATAACATTAATTAATCATGATATTCATCATAATATTATAATAAAAATTAAACCTATTAAAATAGTGTAATAATATAATTTTCCTTTCATCCTGCGCACATCATAATTTAATAGCATAATTTAATAATTTTAATGCATATTAGAATATAACAATAATTTAATAATTTTAATGCATATTAGAATATAACAATTTATATCACTGCAGTTGTATGATTATATAAAAAACCATAGCTCGGCCTTTCTATCATTAATCAAAATGTATATGGAAAACGCATTGACCTCAATCAAAATCGGTTTTCTAGATTTTCACTTGAGCAACAAAATGGAGTACAAAACGCAAACCAAAATCTGTTTTTCCTGATTGCCTTCACTGATAATAAATATAAAACGAGGAAGTGAAATTAATATATAAGTTTCTCCCTCAATTACTAAGCGCATATCCACCTTCTTTTCCATAAGGAAAAGCAGCGACTAGCTGAATCGCGGTGCCCTCTTATTCATCCAGGAATCCATGATCACATCAACAGGATCACAATGACAATACCGATGACGATGCTCTGCCAACAATATCTTTAACAAATTCTTCAATATTTCCATTGGAAGATCCGCCTTCTCCCATTGCTTCCCTTGATAATTTCTTCCACCGTAAAGCGTTCTCCTTGAGCTCAGCACCCAGTTCGCCTTCCATAACCATTCTTATACATTTTTCCACAGCCTCCTTCCCTACGAGTCCGTCTGCTGATCGTTTATCTAATCTCATTCCTGTCTTCCATTCCTCCCCAATGTACCGTGAATTCGTTGTCTGATCGCTCCATTGAGGCACAGCCAAAAGGGGCACCCCCATAGTGAGGCTTTCCAGCGTCGAGTTCCACCCACAATGCGTCATAAATGCACCAACGGACGCATGAGAAAGCACTTGGAGCTGTGGACACCACGGAACAACTAACCCTTGCCCGGATATTTCCGCCAGGAAACACTCCGGCAAGTTTTCTTCACTGTTAATCACCTCATTAGAAGAAGATGGACGAATGACCCATATGAAGGAATATCCACTGGCCTTCAGCCCAAGAGCTATCTCTTCAGCTTGTTCTGCCGAAAGAACAGCGATGCTTCCAAAGGAAATGTACACAACGCTTGCCGGTTCTTTCGTATTCAGCCAATCCATGCAGTTTGTGGTTTTCCACAAATCTGCGCCGAAGTCTGTATCGTCGTCATTCTGTACATCCAAGAAAGCCGATGGTATGAGAGGGCCGACGGTGCGAATTGGAGCTATCGATTTCATCGAGTTAATTTCTTCGTACTCAAGTCCCTCAAACGAATTTCCCAGTATCCACGTTGCTTCAGATAAAGTATTAAACTGATCAAGAGAAATCCGCGAGAGAAACCCATCGGAATTAGCGGGTTGCACAAATGACGGCAAGTCTGATACTTTCAGCAGGGACAAGCCGGGTATTTTTATCAGGTCCGTCGGCTTCTCTGTTCCGTCTCCCGTGATTGCTGAAAAGAAAAAATAAGATTAAATCAACCCAAAATTCAATAAGAACGGCTACAAATAACTGGTCTGCCATTCGGAAGTTAATGTGTGGGGTTGTATATAAGTTATGCATATTTACCAAGCTATAGGTCTATTAATTCAAAGCATACCTAGTCCTCTCTTGAAATGGTAATAGATCGAGTAAACTGCACAGGATTGCGTCCAGAAAAAAGCGAGGGGAATATTAAATTTCTTTGCGATCTCCGGAAGCCAAGAAAGGACGGCGTCATATACGATGCAACAAATATTGCTGCCTTTAGCGTTTAGCCTCTCAATGAGATTTGCTAACGTAAGTCCTCCCATTCTGCACAGCATGTCGAACCTCATCTGGCGGTCCTTGGACCGATTGAAATCCAGCGGAAGTCCATCCGAGATTGTCTCAAACTGAAGATTCACAGACTTATTTGGCGGCCTGGGCACTGCATCTTGCGCCCGTAACATGCGCTCTCGGTTCTCTTCGGTCGTCACAAATGTGACCTGCAGATTTTTAGATGCTAGCCGCTTGGCAAACTGCAGCATTGGATTGATATGGCCCTGTCTCGGATAGGGCACCACCAAAACGCGAAGATTGCTGTACAGGAGCCCCCCTGAAGATTCCATTCTCCTAAGCTCTAACCACAAGCGATTGCCACAGAAAGTCACCAATATAACGATACATGTAGGAACCGCAACAGGCTTCCAAATTTAAATGATATATTTTCGCTGTATGGGAGGAGTCGTATGGCAACCGTAACAATAATGTCCCATCACAGGAACGTGCCAGTGATCACAGTTGCTCGTAGTGGAATATGACGGATGCAATACTTCAGTCCTGATCTGAAGTTGTGCATAGCTTAATCTAATTTTTCTAGAGTAAAACGACAAAAAATATTACAAAAGCGCTTGCGTAATATTTTGGTGGCAGTGCTACCCAACTATTAGAAAATTGAAAAGTCTTCGAGAAGGACAAGTGATAAGATTCCGCATTCATCGCACCGAGCTTTGATCACGTGAGCTTTGATCCGTGTGAACACAGAGCGTTATAAAGGTTCAAAACGGTAAGTCAAATTGAAAAAAAATGATAAATATTTATTTTGTCAATTCATCATAATTCAAGGTAAAGGCGTAAGTTCTGACTAATATTTTTAATTATCCTGTAAATAATTTTACAAATAAATGATAATAAATTTTTCATTATCTAAATAAAAATAAAATAT
>APFE030919116.1:48508-65087 GCA_000404065.3 Pinus taeda | reverse complement strand
ATCAGATTACATAATACCACTCAAAATCTTGCAAGGGAGACCAAAACAAAATTAGAATTAGACTATCTTTAAAGAAATAAGAACCAATTGGAATGTGACAACAAAAGAACTAGAACAACTACTACTAATATGCAAGTCAAATTAGCCAAGTACAAAAGAGACGCCAAACAAAGAAAACATAGCTTTTAGGCCACAACTTCTAAATTCGATCCTTGTACCAGGAAAAGGGATAGAGGATCGGCTAAAGTCCGATCAACTATAGGGGGAGGCCAATTTGACTCTCAAGTGACTCCATTGTTTTATACACCTTGCACAGAGCACTATGGTTATGCTCGTGACAGTGGTGAATATCTAACTATGATTCTTGAGAAAACATAGCTTTAAGGGCACAAGTTTCGAATTTGATCCTTGTACCAAGATTGGGGCTCTTAGATCAGCTATAAGGGTAGGCCAACTTGACTCTTAAGTGATTCCATTGTTCTGTCCATCTTGCAGATCACAATGGATATGCTTGAGAGTGGAGGACATCTAATGGTGATTCATGGTGGTCAAAAATTGTTCTACCCATTTAAGGTTCCTATTAGCCCTAAGGTGTTGATCCAAACAAATCCAAATCACTCTCTAAGTCTTCGAAATATTCTTAAAATCATTCAAGAGATCAAAACCATTGCATAAGGGGAACCTTCAAACAGGCGGAAACAGTGAAATAAGGCTTAGCGGAGGCTTACAGCAACTTGGAATAGCAGTCGTCATATCTGACCAATCAACGGTCTAGATCTGATTGGCGAATCACAATCGGTAAACAACAATAAAGTGTTCACCAAACGACCTGGGGTTATCGCGATATGCGATTGCAATCAATCACATCGTGATATCACAATTAGATAAACACAATGGAGTGGGGCTTATACCTATATAAAGCACTGATGCAATAAACCAGACCTAAAAGGATTCCTTAAGGCTATTGTATGTCATTTCAAATCCACCCAAGGCCATTTTTACGGGATTTTTAGTGTTTTAATGAATTTCTAAAATATCAAGGGACAGGCCATTTGCGACATGCGATAGCGATTCACAGGCAGACTCAATAGAGAATAGATCAGATTTGACGACATTTGAAGTTCAGATGAACAGTGTTTCTGGCGGATTTTCACAGTTTGAATGCATTTCTCTATGTTAATAGAGAGCGGTCATTTCAGGGATTCCCAAGGCCCGATGCACTCATCCGTTGCAGAATAGGTGGCCACTTCCCCTTAAGATGTTATGCAATGATTATTTAATGCTAGAAGAGGGATTCGAGTGGACAGATGCTGGGAGATAGAAAGTCGAAAAAGGGAAAAAGCCACAACACGATGGAGCTGAACCAACAGAACTAATCATGGAGCATCGCTGGCACAAGCGAGCTACATGATAGCGTGACAAAATTACTAGAATTTGGTTAATGTGTTTGTTAGAAGATAGAGGGGATAGAATAAGACATCTTGAGCCTCAGAGGGTTCGAGAGCATTGTAAAAAGCCTATAAATGGCTGAAAGTTCGAGGGATTAGAGGTTCAACTTTTAGAGACTGTGGATACTCTATTTCTCCTAGCATCTCATCTTCATTCCAGTAATACAAGCTCCTTTTGTTTTTATATATTCAATCACCATCTTTCCCTCTGTTCTACGCTTGCACTTGAATGGGTTATTCATGTTTTCTTCTCTGTCGAATGCTAGATAACTATCATCTTATCTCTACATTGATGAATTAGATTTGTAAGCTTCATTTACTTTCTGCAGGTAGCCATTCATATGTGTTTATATATGTATCTGCTGGTATAGTCAGGATTCTCCATCTATTCATTGAATCTGTAAACTATTGAGCATTAGTGGTTGAAAGCCTTGTCAAGCTGACGGTGTTCATGCATGTTTTGAGTGAAAATAAAGTTGAAACAATCATCTAACTTGATCCAAGCCCCAATCCATTCCAATAGTTCAGAGAACGATATTGAAGATTTATATGTTTCCAGGCATCTCCGAGCTACAACCTAGGAGAGCTTCTTGGAGTGATAACATAATTGGCACCATTGTTGAGGAGAGGAGATTGAAGCTCAGCTTCCTTGGGGGATGACACAGATCCAAATTTGATGATAGACAAATTCTGTACACTATTTCACCTGTAATCATCTATCTGGTGACTCTACTGGAGGAAGCCTCTTGGCGACTCCACTCCATAGTTCTGGCTCAGTTTGTGAGGCATACTAGGAGAAATCCTCAGAAGCCACGGTCTGATCTAGTACCTGACCCTGAAAAGATCATCAAAGAAATAAAGGCATTGCAGAAAGGAGCAGTTCAAGTAGTTCTAAACAATATTATATATCTCTTCAAGAAAATCTTGTAATAGAACAAATACATGTTGAGAGTATAGCATCTAATACTAGCTGTGAAGAAAAATCTCAGAGGTTCATAGAGCTCCTTATTCTTTAGGTTCTCCCTCTGTTCTAAGCCTGAAGGAAGCCTGTCCTCCTATCCATCATACTCCTTTAGTCTTATTAGTCACTCCTCAACCCTCTATCATTCAGACTTCCAGTACCTTTGTAGCCACCATAGCTATGGCAGGACCACAAGCACCTACCAGAATGGAAAGAATCATAGCTGCTAGGTATGGACCTCTAGTACTGCCCACTCTTTTGAATGCCATGCCTATTGGAGAATATCAGAAGTATAGGCCTAAGTTCATTGGGATTGAAGGTATTACAACAGAGGAACATCTTGAATCATTCTATATCTATGCTGATAACCTAGACATTAGTGAAGATGATGTATGGAGCAGAGTCTTTGTTCAAAGTCTAGATGGAGAGGCTAGAAAATGGTTCAAAGAATTGACCCCAGGGTGTATAGAAGATATTGAAGCTTTAGATGATGGATTCCTAAAGAATTGGGGGGACAAGAAGGATCTACTCTACTACCACACCGAGTTTGGGAACTTAAAGAGGGAAAATGGTGAGTTGTTGTCTAATTTTAATAAGAGGTTTAACCGCATGTACAACAAGATATCGTTTGAAGTAAAACCCACCACTACCTCTGTCAAACTCACATATGCTAGTGCCTTTGATTCTGACTTATGTCTACTATTGAGGGAGAGGCGATTTGCTACCTTGGCTAATATGCGGGATGCAGCCTTGGAAGTAGAATCAAACATCATGGCTGCAGAGAAGCTCAAGGGAAATGTTGATGGAGGGAGACAGAGGGGCGAATCTTCATCATATTCGGATCCCAAGATAGATAAAATGACCAAGATGATAGAGTCATTAGCCTCTGAGATCTCCAAATCAAAGGCTGAGATGCACCCTCAGAAGGAAGAGTTCCTAATACCTTTGCTCCAAGAAATCCAAATCCATATAGAAGAGCTAATGACCAATTGTAGATTCTGCAAAGAAGCAAAGATGCCAATGAAGACCAAAGGGTGAAGACCCCTTCCCAAAATGTAGTCATGGAAGAAGAGCAGTTTGAAGAAGATGATGAGATCCATTGTCTGGTAGACAAAGGCATTGCCAACCTTTTTACCTCAACTGCTTGTGAAAAGTCATTTTTCAATGACCAGATCAGCCAAGAGTGGGATGGTGGAGCTGTTCTGAAAATTGATGAGCAACACAAATATGATCTGAGGTAGAATATGAATAATGCCAAGGAAACTTCTGTTGAGAGAGTTGTTGTCCCTGTAATACAGCAATCTAAAAAGAAGAAATGGCCGACACTTGATCCCATCATCCTCAAAGCTCCAACTCATGAGGTAAAAGGCCTTGACAAGTCTCTTTCTCCTTTCAGTTTGAATTGGAAATTCAGAAGCTAAGCATACATATACCTCTGATTAAACTAGTGAAGAATGAGTCCTTCAAGAGATCTATCCTCGAGGCCCTTGAGCCTAAAGCCATCCAAGCATCCACCAACTATGTAAATTTGCAAGACGACAAACCAGTTGTTGTTCTCAACCCAATGATTGAAAATTGTGATGACAACTCCCCATCATTCTATGTCTCTTTGACTATTCATGACAAAATCCTTCACAACTACCTTCTAGACACAGGAGCCAGCCATAATCTAATGCCCAAAGCTGTCATGGATGAGTTGGGCCTTGACATTACCAAGCCTTATCATGACATATTTTCTTTTGACTCTAGAAAAGTGAAATGTTTGGGATTAATCAAAGACCTAGCCATCAGCTTGTCTCAGCAGATGTACCCCCTAAGTTCTGTCCTATGCTACTGTCCCAGTTTTTGGAGGTGAGAGTAGGAGATTATACAAAGAAGCTCAGTTGGCTTATATCATCAGAGATGAAAGGAATCCCACTAATCATCCCATGTATGCTGTCGACATTGATTTTGGAGCCTGTATTCTTCAGATTGAAGAATCCTAGTTGGCCTTCATGCAGCTTAGGAAACCAGTTTGTCGGATCACAGAGGAAGAAGGCCCACAAATTTGGGACATGTTCTTTAATGGATCTTTCTCTAAGGGAGATGCAGACCTTGGCATTCATTTATATTTCAAGAACATGTCCCAAATTTGTGTTCCTTCTTCCTCAAAGAACATGGCCCACAAATAAATGAAGGCCCACACAAGAATGCATTCATTTATCTTTCAAGTTAACTTTTCATGTAACAAGTAACATAGCAGAGTACAAATCCTTGATATTTGGCTTAAACGCTACTAAAGAAATGGGCATCAAAGGTCTAAATGTGTTTGGAGATGTAGACCTTATCATTCAGCAGGTGAACAAAACCTTCCAAGCCAAGAATCCAAGGCTGAAAGCATACAAATATGAGGTATGGAAGCTCACGGGTTCTTTTAATAGTTTTAGCATTTCTGACAACCACAGAATGAAGAACCATCTTGCTGATTCTCCTACTCTGTCTGCTAGCACGTGTATTCCTCCTTTGCCTCCTAAATTGAATTTTGAAGTTCAGGTGAAATATAGACCATCTTTGCTTGACAATGTCAAATACTGGAAAGTTTTTTAAGATGATGATGAAATTAATAGGTTTTTACAAGTCATTGATGAATTTTCTGAAATGCACATCGACCAAGAAAACGAAACCATTGAAGAATGCAACCAGTCCAAGCTAAAGGATGACATTGGCCATGAAAGCATTGTTCAGCTGCCTAGTAACTATATACCCAAAGGATTGGTGACCCTAGAGAAGTTGTTTGGTCATAATGATGTACCTTATAAACCTGCCAAAAAAGAAAATGAGTCTGCAGTTCATAGACAAAAAGTAGGGAGTCCAGCCCAGCCAAAGTACATAAATCTGTCCACTCACTTGTCTTCTGCCCAAAGTTCCAAGTATTGCACCCTGATGAAACAATGTGCTAATATTTTTGCTTGGGAATACAGGATCTTAAGACCTATGACACCAACATCATTCAACATAAGATCCCACTGGAGAAGAACACCATCCCTTTTAAGCAGAAGTTAAGACCTATCAGTCCTCTCTTATTGCCTTTGAATGAAAAGGAAATCAGGAAGTTGTTGGATGCCAAGATCATAGTTCCCCTAAGGTATTAAAAGTGGATAGCTAACCTTATGGTATTAGTAACGAAGAATGGAGAAATTAGGCTTTGTGTTGACTTCATGAATATGAACAAATGCTCTAAAAAATACAATTACCCCATGCCTAAGATGGAACACTTGCTACAAAAAGTTTCAGGGGCTAGAGTTATGTCTTTCCTAGATGAATTTTCAGGTTACAATCATATTGTTGTACATCGATAAGATCAAGAACATACCACCTTCACTACTCCCTGGGGCACTTTCATGTACTCCAAGATGCCTTTTGGACTGCTGAATGTTGGGGCTACTTTTTAGAGGGCCATGGACATAGCCTTTGTGGGAGATAAGGAAAATTTTGTCCTTATTTACCTTGATGACATAACGGTCTTTTCTAGTAGTCACAAGGACCATTTGCAGCATTTAAAGAAGGTGTTTCTAAAATGCAGAGGATTTGGAATTTCTGTGAACCCAAAGAAGTCACAGTTTTCTCTAGAAGAAGGCAAACTTCTGGGAGATATTCTTACTATTGAAGGTGTGAATATCGATCCAACAACAGTTCAAGCAATTCAGACATTATCCATCCAAGGTCAAAAAGGGACATTCAATCTTTCCTGGGTAAGATTAACTTTGTCAGGAGGTTTATTCCAAACTTTGCAGAACTAGTGAAGCACATCACTTCCATGCTAAAGAAAGGATCAAAAATAAAATGGACAGATGGTGCAAGAAGCTCTTTTGAAGCCATCAAACAATCTACCATGGAAGCTCCCACTCTAATTAGCCCAGATTATACCAGGGAGTTTTATATCTTCTCTTTTGCCTCTTATGATACACTTGCAACAGCTCTATTGTAGAAAAATGATGAAGGTGTAGAGCACACTGTGGCCTTTTTCAACAAAACTTTGAGGGATGTTGAACTAAGGTATGACCTTATTGAAAAACAAGCTTGTGCTCTCATAAAATCTTTAAAGGGATTTAGAATTTATATTATGCATTCCAAAGTGGTTGCGTATGTACCTTCAGTCTCAGTAAAAGATGTCCTAACTCAACTAGATATTGATGGAAAGAGAGCTAAATGGATTGTGAAATTCAAAGAGTTCAACATAGAGGTGAAGCCCACCAAGCTTGTCAAATTCCAAGTCTTGGCTAAGCTTCCAGCTCAGGAAAATTGCAGTTTGTTAGACATCAATTGCGTGAGTTCAAATTCAGGTGGTTAGCGGATAGAGGAAGTAGCAGAAGAGCAAGAGCATAATCAGTCTTTGGCTTAAAATCTAGCCACATGTGAATGGTATTCTACTGTAGTTCATTTTTTGCACAAGCTAGAAGTCCCTCCAAGGCATAACTCAAGTCAAGCCCAGGCCACTAAGCTCAGATCAACCAAATTTTGCATTAATAAAAACCTCCTTTATTGGAAAGACCCATCAGGGGTCCTCTTGAGATGTCTAGACAAAGAACAATCCATGGAAGTCATGCAACAGTTCCATTCTAGCATCTGAGGAGTGCATCATTATTGGAAAACAAAAACCCACAAGATCCTGAGAGCTGGGTATTATTGACCTACTCTGTTCTCTGATGTGTTTTCTTTTGTGAAGTCTTGTGACAAATGTAAAAGGTTTGTAGGAAGACAGCAGCTAAAATCTTTGCCCTTGAAGGCAATGCATGCCAATGGTCCCTTCCAATAGTGGGGCTTGGACTTCATAGGTGAGATCAATCCACATTCCAATGGCCATCATAAATGGATCTTGGTAGCCACTGATTATTTCACCAAATGGATTGAGGTTATACCCACTAAAAATGTTAATCATCAAGTTATCATAAAGTTATTGAATGAGAATATTTTCACTAGATTTGGTTGCCCAACCAAACTAGTCATTGATAATGTAGCAGCTTTTAGGGCATCAGAATTGGTGGACATGTGTGAATCCGTGGGCATTCAATTGGTGCATTCTACCTCATATTATACTCAAGGAATGGCCTGGCATAATCATCTAACAAGAGTCTTGTAAGCATAATTAAAGCATTGTTGGAGGACAACAAAAAGAACTGGGATTCCAAGTTGAAGTTTTCACTGTGGCCTAACAGAGTTACCAACAAGAAGTCCATAGGAAATTCTCCATTTAAGCTGGTTTAAGGCAATGATGCCATTTTTCCTATTTAGCTAATTCTCCCTGTGGCCAAAATCTTGCAAGAAGAACAGGATGAAGAGAACGACATGGCAAGGAGAATGAGTAACATGGTTGAATTACAACAAATCAAAGAACAACTAGTTGAGAAGTCAAGAATTCATCAAAAGAAGATCAAAGAAACCTTTGATAGAAAGGAAAAAATGGACATTTTGCAGGTTGGTGATTGGGTTCTCAAATGGGATGCATTGCAAGAAATGAAGGGCAACCATGGTAAATTTGATGCCTTATGAATGGGACCATTTGTCATTGCTGAAGTTCAAATGAACAATACATTCATTTTGCACAATTTGCAGGGGGGAGGTGCTTTTGATGGCCCAGTCAATGGGCAGTTTTTGAAACTTTACTTCATATGAGGCTTTAAGCCCTTAATATTGTAATAGGTTTTTTCAGTTTTGTTTTCTATGCAAATAAAATCCATGCCCAATGGAACACTAGTAGATAAGTTTGTTTGGGTTGTTACTAGAAATGCAGTAGTCTAGAGTTCTTGAAACCTCACAGGGAGGATTTCATCCCCAGAAGACGCTAGTGTTAGCCTTGAGGTGCTAATCCAAACAGATCCAAAACACTCTCTAAGTCTTCGAAATCTTCTTAAAATCATTCAAAAGATCAAAAACGTCGCATAAGGGGAACCTTCAAACAGGCGGAAAAACACTATCGGGAGGTGGAAAACACAAGAAAACAATGAAATAAGGCTTAGTGGAGGCTTACAGGAACTTGGCATAGTAGTCGTCAAATCTAGCTGATCAACAATCCATATCTGATCGGCAAATCGCAATCGACAAACAACAATAGAGCATTCACCAAATGGCCCGGGGTTATCATGATATGTGATTGATTGCATCATGATATCGCAATTGGAGAAACACAATGGAGCAAGGCAGCGTTGATGCAATAAATCGGACCCGAAAGGGTTCCTTAAGGCTATTGTATGTCATTTCAAATTCATCCAAGGCCATTTTTACGGGATATTTAGTGTTTTAATGAATTTCTAAAATACAAAGGGACAGGCCATTTGCAACATGCGATAGTGATTCACAGGCAGGCCCGATAGAGAATAGACTAGATTTGAGGACATTTGAAGTTCAGGTGAACAATGTTTTTGGCAGATTTTCATAGTTTGAATTCATTTCTCTGTGTTAACAGAAAGTGTCCGTTTCAAGGATTCCAAAGGCCCAATGCATCATTGCAGAATAGGTGGCCACCTCCTCTTAAGGAGTTATGCAATGATTATTTAACGCTAGAAGAGGGATTCGAGCAGATATAGGCCAGGAGACAGAAAGCCAAAAAAGGGAAAAAACCACAACATGATGCAATCGAACCAACAGAAGTGATCATGGAGCATCACTGGCACGAGTGAGCTACCTCATAGCGCGACAAAATTACTAGAATTTGGTCACCGTGCTTGTTAGAAAACAAAAGGGATAGATTAAGAAATCTCGAGCCTCAGAGGGTTTGAGAGCATTGTAAAAAGCCTATAAATGGTTGAAAGTTCGAGGGATTAGAGGTTCAACTTTCGGAGACCATGGATACTCTATTCCTCCCGACGTCTCATCTTCATTCCAGTAATACAAGCTTATTTTGTTGTTATATGTTCAATCGCCATCTTTCCCTCTATTCTAAGCTTGCACTTGAATGGGTTATTCATGTTTTACTCTCTGTCAAATGCCAGATAACTATCATCTTATCTCTGCGTTGATAAATTAGATTTGTAAGCTTCATTTATTTTCTGCATCTAGCCATTCATATGTGTTTATGTATGTATCTGTTGGTAAAGTCAGGATCCTCCATCTATTCATTGAATCTATAAACTATTGAGCATTATTGGTTGAAAGCGTTGTCAAGCTGAGGGTGTTCATGCTTTTGAGTGAAAATAGTGTTGAAACAATCATTTGACTTGATCAAAACCCCAATCCGTTCCAATAGTTCAGAGAACGATATTGAAGATTTATATGTTTCTAGGCATCTCCAAGCTACAATCTAGGAGAGCTTCCTAGAGTGCTAACATAATTGGTGCCATTTCTGGGGAGAGGAGACTAAAACTCATCTTCCCTAGGGAAAAACACATATCCAACTTGGATTATAGATAAAGTCTGGACACTATTTCGGTTGTAATCATCTATTTGGCAACTCTACTGGAGGACAAACCTCTTGGCGACTCCACTCCATAGTTCTGGCTTAGTTTGTGAGGCATACTAGGAGAAATCCTCAAAAGCCACAGGCTGATCTAGTACCTAACCCTGAAAAGATCATCAAAGAAAGAAAGGTGTTACAGAAAGAAGCATCATGTTCAAGTAGTTCTAAACAATATTCTATATCTCTTCAAGAAAATCTTGTAATAGAACAAATACATGTTGAGAGTATAGCATCTAATACTAGCAGTGAAAACAAAATCTTAGAGATTCATAGAGCTCCTTATTCTTTAGGTTCTCCTTCCATTCTAAGCCTGAAGGAAGCCTCTCCTCCTATCCATCATACTCATTTAGTCCTATCAGACACTCCTCGACCCTCTACCATTCAGACTTCCAGTACCCTTATAGCCACCATAGCTATGGCAAGACCACAAGCACCTACCAAAATGGAAAGAACCATAGCTGCTAGGTATGGACCTCTAGCATTGCCCACTCCTTTGAATGCCATGCCTACTAGAGAATATCAGAAGTACAGACCTAAGTTCTTTGGGACTGAAGGTGTTACAACAAAGGAACATCTTGATTCATTCTATATCTCTGCTGATAACCTAGACATTAGTGAAGATGATGTATGGATGAGATTCTTTGCCCAAAGCCTAGATGGAGAGGCTAGAAAATGGTTCAGAGAACTAACCCCAAGGTGTATAGCAGATATTGAGGATTTAGATGATGCATTCCTAAAGCACTGGGGGGACAAGAAGGATCTACTCTACTACGGCACTAAGTTTGGGAACCTAAAGAGGGAAAATGGTGAGTTGTTTTCTAATTTTAATACGAGGTTTAACTACATGTACAACAAGATACTAGCTGAGATAAAACCCACCACTACCTCTTTCAAACTCACCTATGCTAGTGCCTTTCATTCTGACTTATGTCTACTATTGAGGGAGAGACGATTTGGTACCTTGGCTGATATGCAAGATGCAACCTTGGAAGTAGAATCAAACATCATGGCTATAGAGAAGCTCAAGGGACATGTTGATAGAAGGAGACAGAGGGGTGAATCTTCATCATCTTCAGATCCCAAGATAGATAAAATTACCAAGATGATAGAGTCATTAGCCTCTGAAATCTCAAAATTAAAGGTTGAGCAACACCCTGGGACATGAAGAGTTCCTAATACCTTTGCTCCAAGAAATCCAAATCCATATAGAAGAGCTAATGAGCAGTTGTAGATTTTGCAAAGAAGCAAAGATGCCAATGAAGGCCAAAGTGTGAAGGCCCCTTTCCAGAATGTAGTCATGGAATAAGAGCAGTTTGAAGAAGATGATGAGATCCATTGTCTGGAAGACGAAGGCAGTGCCTCCTTTTTTACCTCAACTGCCTATGAAAAGTCATTTATCAATGACCAGATCAGCCAAGAGTGGGATGGTGGAGTTGTTCTAAAAAATGAGGATCAATACAAATATGATCTGAGGTCAAAGATGAATAATGCCAAGGAAACTCCTATTCAAAGAGCTATTGTCCCTGCAATACAGAAAGCTAAAAAGCAGAAACGACTGGAAGTTGATCCCATCATCCTCAAAGCTACAACTCATGAGGTAAGAGACCTTGACAAGTCTCCTTCTCCTTTCAATTTTGAATCAGAAATTCAAAATATAAGCATACATATACCTCTAATTGAGCTAGTGAAGAATGAGCCCTTCAGGAGATTTATCGTCGAGGCCCTTGAGCCTAAAGCCATCCAAGCCTCCACTGACTATGTAAATCTACAAGACGATAAACCAGTTGTTGTTCTCAACCCAATGATTGAAAATTGTGATGACAACTCCATCATTCTATGTCTCTTTGACTATTCATGACAAAATCCTTCACAACTGCCTTCTAGACACAAGAGCCAGCCATAATCTAATGCCCAAGGCTATCATGGATGAGTTGGGCCTTGACATTACCAAGCCTTACCATGACCTGTTTTCTTTTGACTCTAGAAAAGTGAAATGTTTGGGATTAATCAAATACCTAGCCATCACCTTGTCTCAACTGCCCATGAAGAGCATGATGATGGATATTGTGGTAGCAGATGTACCCCTCAAGTTTGGCATGTTGCTTTCTAGATGTTGGATCAAGAGATTAGGAAGAACATTGCAAAATGATCTGTCCTATGCTACTGATCTAGGTGGACATTGGTGGCCACCTACCAAGTCCACTTGGAACCCCACCATTGTTTCTCTCAGCATTTTCAGTTTCCTTAATTGTAGCACAACTTACTATTTCTAGCAGTTTTTCAGGTCCTGAACTTCCGAAGCTGTTTTGAGGCCCTAAACGATGTTTTTTGGGAAAACTGGGAGCAACACGGGTCAATGGACTAATGTTTCTCTTCCCAAAGTTGTATTTCTTGGATAGATCTTTCTAACAAGATATTGTGCATGTCAAATAGAGATCATATGCCAAAGTTACGACCTCGGGAAGTTGATGTACCAATTTACCCAAACGGGGCCCACAGTTTGGCATTTCATCTTCTAAGGTTAGGTTTTTGGATGTTTAGGGTTTTCCATTATTTCTCAACAATAAATAGGCCTTCGAACCTCATTGTAAGATTAGTTCGAAGGCATGTAGCTACCACATCTCTTCTCAGAGATAAGCTACCATCGCCCTGGCTAGTTTATTTCCATTACTGTTTGTAAGCATATTTCAGTATTTTACATTAATGAAATGAAGTATTATTTCTGCTGCATATATTTTTTTATGGTTATCTCTATAATTTGTTGCATTCCTGTTTAAATCCAGATCAGTGGTATCAGAGTGGTCTGCTTTTTCTCTATTTTTCTTTGCATATCCCAATCGAGGTCGGGGTATAAGGAGTTAGGGCTTGAATTGGTCAAACCTTTGCAAGACCAACCTCGCAAATCTCGACAGCCTCCCATGGCAAATGAGAAGAAAGATGAGGGGGCAGGAGATCCTCTCAAAATCTTGCTTGAAGAAGCCCTTAAGCAACAAAGGAATGCTATGATGGATAGCTTTTCCCAGATCCTTCTGCGGCTACCCAGAAGCGATGCATCAACTTCCAGCAGCTACTTTTGAAACGCCATGCCCTTTAAGGTAGAAGTTAGTTTTGAAATCCCCATATTCGAGGGTCAGATAGATGCATATGCCGTAGACAAATGGTTAAATTTGCTAGACGGTTATTTTTATGTTCATGAATTTTCGATTCAAGAAAAGATTGTTTTCGCTCTTCTCAAAGCAACCCCCCACATCAAGGATTGATGGGAAACCTACTGCGAGCAAAAGGATGAAAATACCGGCTCACTATTTTCAGCCGCACCCACCTAGAATTCATTTGGGATGCCATCAAGGAGTGGTACTAACCTGTCGGTAGCAATGAGGATCAATACATAAACTGGACCACGCTGCGGTAGGGAAGGGACCAAGACGTGCCGAAGTTTACCAATATTTTCCATACCCTTCGCACAAAGTTGGGTATCAAGGATTAGGAGCACCATTTGATACTAAAATATCGTGGCTACCTGCACAAGTACATCGAGGAAGAAATAGAATTCCTGAACATCTCCTCGCTCGGCACAACATACCGATATGCCATCAAGGTCGAGCAAAAGTTTAAATAGAAGAAGCGAGAATTTGGATCTGCGAATTCGAAGTAAGGGAAAGGTGCCCCTAAACCATAGAACAAAGGATAAATCCAAGGCAGGGCAGCCCAAGACCACCCGCCAAAGCTGTAAGGAAAGAACAGTGTCGTGAAGCCGAAAAGGGACACGGGAAAATGGTGTGAGTTCCATAAGAACTCCACTCACAACACAAGTGAGTGTTGGGCCAGGCAGTCACTGGTGGCTAAGTTAATGGTTTTAGAATTAGATGCATGTTCTGATTCCGAGTCAGAACCCGACAAGGGGAATGACAAAGGGAGGAAGTTTATCGATGCAGAGCCCAATGCCACCGTTGCCACCACGAAGATACAGTAGGAGGAACTCGAATATCCAGAGGAGGAAGAGCATCTCTTCAACTCCCAAATGTGGGTAAAGGGCTCCCCACTACAGTTCATTGTCTATAGCGGGAGCCAAAAGAACATCATTTTGGTAGAGGTCATGAAGCGGTTGGGCCTACCGACCACAACACATCCACAACCATACACCATGGGGTGGCTTCACCAAGGACGAGATCTTTACGTGAGCTAGCAGTGTCACCTTCCATACAGCATCAAGCCCTTCACGGATGAGGTGTTGCGTGACATTTCTCCCCTTGAAGTTTGTGATGTATTATTAGGACAACCATACTTGAGGAAGCAAAATCCTATGTATGAATCACAGCCCCGTGTATGAATCACAGCCCGATCATGTTGGTACAAAAGGATGGGACTTGGAGACTCTGTATTGACTATCGAGCGCTGAACAAGATCACTATCCATAATAGGTACCCGATCCCATGGATTGATGACCTCCTGGACCAACCAAAGGGGGAAAAATATTTTGGTAAGATTGATCTGAAGTCAGGATATCGCCAGGTACCAATCGAACCCTCTGATGTGTGGAAGACTGCCTTCAAAGCTAAGGATTGCCTTTTCGAATGGTTGGTTATGCCTTTCGGATTGACGAATGCTCCTGCAAACTTCATGAGGCTAATGGATGACATCTTGCAGCCATTCACCAACTCATTTGTAGTGGTATACTTGGATGAAATTTTGATCTTCAACCAAAGTTGGGAAGAGCACCTCCACCACATCCGACAGGTTCTCCAATAACTGTGGCAACACAAGCTATGTGTCAATTTGGAGAAATGTACTTTTGGCATGACCTAGGTTCAGTATCTAGGATACATTATTGATGAACAAGGGGTGCATGTGGATCCAACCAAGATTCAAGTCATTCGGGATTGGCCATCTCCAACCACTCTGACAGAGCTCCGTAGCTTTCTAGATCTTGCCAACTTCTACTGCAGGTCCATGTTGGGGTTTTCTCATATCACTTTGCCCTTGAGTCAGGTCACCAAAGGAGGAGTGAAAGAAAAATTCTTTTGGTCTGAATCTCAATAGAAGGCATTCACAGAGTTGAAATATCGCCTATGCATGGCACCAGTGCTCGCGTTACTAGCTTTGCAACAACCATTTGAGGTTGAGACAGATGCCTCTGACTATGTTATTGGGGCAGTCCTTACTCAACATGGGCATCTAGTGGCATATCACAGTGAGACATTTTCAGACACAGTCTGGAAGTATCCCACTTATGAAAAAGAGATGTATTCCATTATGTAGGCCTACCGACAATGGAAGCATTATGTTTTGTGGAAGGAAACAGTCATCCACACAGACCATTGACCTCCGCATTTCATACAGACCCAAGGGAAATTGTAGAATGATCGCCATCAAAAGTGGTCTACATACCTGCAACAGTTCCATTTGAATATCAAGTATAAGAAGGGCAACACCAATAATGTTGCAGATTTCCTCAGTCGACCACCGATCATGGCATTAACCACCGTGCTCAACTGTTGTGGGCACGACACTTATGATTGGCCACTGCTCTACAAAAGTGACACAGAATACAGCCACACATACTAGACACTCTTGGAGGGTCGGCATGTTCCAGATTTTCACCTCTAGGATGCCCCGTTATGCCACCTGGGTCACCTTTGTGTTCCTTCAAGCGAACGTGCCAAGATGGTTTGGCTAGCACACTACAGTCAGGCTGCTGGGCATTTCAGTGTCGAGACAATTGTGGCATTACTACAAAAGTATTTCTATTGGCCGCATCTTAGATAGGATGTCAAGAAGTACATCAGATCATGTACTGCTTGTGCCATTGCGAAACCGACCATCAAGAAGCAAGGCCTCTACACCCCGCTACCTACCCCTAGTCGACCTTGGGAATCCATCTCCATGGATTACATGTCAGGCCTTCCTTCCACTAAGCATGGAAACAACTGTGTTTTTGTGGTCATTGACAGGTTCTTAAAGATGGCCATTATGGCGGCTTGCAAGAAGAATATCACAATAGAAGCCACTACTAAACTCTTATTTGGACGAGTGTGGGTGCACTTTGGGATCCCACAGTCTATCATCTCAGATTTGGATAGTCGGTTCCTCAATACATTTTGGTCTAGTCTCTGGTCAATGTTGGACACCAAACTCACTAAGTCCACAACCTTCCATCCTCAAACTGATGGCTAGACAGAGGTTGTCAACAGGATGATTGTACACATTCTGCTCATGTACAACTCAAAGCATCCACGCACATGGGACGAGAGCCTCTCCTATGTTCAGCACAGCTACAACTGAGCTCTTCACAGCTTGACTGGCCATAGCCCTTTTCAGGTGGGCTTGGGATTCTTGCCATTATGCCCCATTGATGTGGCCATTCCACTTGTAGCTACTCACACAGATTCGGCTCATGTCCAGTCCAAAACAGACAAGGCAACCAGCTTCATTGAGCATATCCAACATATTTTTTAGCAAGTCCATGACATTTTGGAGAAATCAAATGCCAAGTACAAGCAGCGACATGATCAACATCGGGTGCCACACAAGTTTCAGGTGGGCGAGAAAGTCTGGTTGCATTTGCAAAAGGAACGCCTTACTGGAGTCTATCGGAAATTGAGACCACTTCGATATGGTCCTTACACCATTACTAAGGCTATGGGAGACAATGCATTTGAGCTCAGCATTCCCACATTCCTTGGCCTGCACCCAGTGTTCAATGTAGACCGCCTGCGGCCATACTTTCCACCATTACTA